>JAKVQR010000250.1:0-39055 GCA_030462915.1 Petasospora meyerae | reverse complement strand
TTTCTTGAAATTCATCTGAGATGAAAAATTTGGCCCATACGCAACGGAAATCGGGAATTGCGCATCTGGTCTACTATACGTACTACGGGGAAAATAAGCGCAACCAATTTGGGCAGTGTGTCAGTGGCAGTTCCGTCGGTGGACGGATATTCGATACTAGAGGTAACAAGTTTGAACTTTTTCAAAGGATTGCCTTCAGGGGGTAGGGACTCTGGAGTTATCAATAATCAGTGGTCACTGTTCCTAAAGAGTACAATGGAAGGCAGTTCAGGAGTTTATAGATCTTGAACCGTTACAGCTGTAAGATTTGTATGCGTTGTCGTTGAATGTCGAGACTCGATACGATTGACCTCATCTCTAGTGTAATATCTTCCTATCACCGAAACTGTACATCTAGATTCTATATACCCATCAAGTTTCAGGATATGATTATCACAAGGATCCTGAAACTCCAATGTGCTGAAGCCGTTCCTCTCAAGCTGGGGAGCAACTTGATAACCGAACTGTATAGTGTACAGATGCTCCGATATATGCCATTCGAACCATGCGGGGTTGGCACATTTAGGCCTGAAATTTGATTGGTGGAAGTAGGCATTAAAGCCGTGGAAGCTTCAGAGTTTCAAATATACTACGGCATATAACAGCTTCATTGATTATCTCTGCCAGATTACCTCGTTGATAGTAACTTGTGAGGCCCCATGAGCGACGGAGTTAATGGAGTTTACGTTTCGTTTTAGGCTGCGGTGGGGGCTCGAGGGGAAAGTCTCGCCGGGTGTGATGCATGAAATGAGTCCTGGGTCATATGCTGTCTACGGAGAAGTTGGGATCGTTATGCTCCTTCTTGCAGCGGTCCTCCGCCAAAGCTAGACAAGTCTCGCACTTTTCTGTACTTTATAAAAATGCAAGCACTCGCTCATCAACATCGCTCTGAGGATCGAGCGAGTGACACGTTTCGAAAGGCCCTTCACCCTATTGATTCTTGAACGCTCAACTAGATCTGTCTGTGTCCAGCTCCTTCAGTATTGTTCAGCACACGCTACTGCCGCTCGGATCTCGTCTTCTCAATTCTCCAGGTGGCGCCTCGTGTTTTTACCCCCAGCTGTAAACTTTAATAAGTCCATCCTTGACGGAGCCCAGCTGCATAGTAACAACACTGACATTCGTTGACCACAACTGTTGACACCCCATATCGCTCTCCTTTGTTAGTAAGGATCCACACCCCACAACCAGCCAAAGTGTTGAACTTCACGTATCCCACTTCACTGCTCTAGGCAGGATCAGCCCCTACTATGGTGCCCTCAACTACTGACTCACACAACGAGCCAGTACCACAGTATCATGCCGACGGCAGTGCCTCTTCTACCACTACCCCCAACATCAGAAGCTCCGAGACTGATGACAACTTGAAGAAACTTGAGTACAAGAACCTCATCAAGGACAAGCTCCTCAAGCCATCGAAGCTTGCTAAGTACGACACTGTGCGTGGCCACCATGCCCATCTCGTCATCAGAGACTCTCACTACCTCATCAAGTCTCCCACCTCGTTCATCACATGTGCTTCTTGTCACAGAGGTCGTGTCTTGAAGATTGCCACTATCCAGGACATGGACACTGAACAGCTCCTGAGTGAAATTTACACCACCATCTCCAAGAACCCTTGCTCAAAAAGAAAGAACACCTCCAAAGAGAACCAGGTACTAGCAGACAAAAGACAGAGAGCTCTCAACCAGGCGGAAATGGACAGTCATACCTAGGAGCAAATGGGGTTCAGTGTTCCTACTATGAGATCTTCGCTGATGACTCCTCATGCTGTGACGTCTTACCCACTTCCAACTACATCGTCTACCGATATACTCAACCACTCTGTCAACTCCTACACGCACCAGGATGTTACTTCGAGTTCCATTCCATCGTTTGAAGACTTCTTTGGAGACTTTGAGCCTTTGCAAAACGTACCTCAGATCTCCAAGAACGTGGACATCAACTCCATTGGTACCACTATGAAAGTCACCACTTTCACCTTGACATCCCTCTTCAATGCCCAATCAAACTTCCCCACAAACTTGGATTTGTTCTTGTCTCAATCCATCGAACAGCATTTCGGACCGACTTTCTACACAAACGACACACTGATCATCCCATTCCCAGTGTATTCATGTACGTTGTTTGCTAAAGACGGTAACAAGGCTCACTTCCTTAGAGACGAGGCCTTCCAAAGAACACTCCAGACTAGAATCAGAGAGTTCATCCAGCAATCAGACGTGAACCTCCCGAACTTGAAGATTGTCATTCTCTTCAACTACTTCCAGGAAGGCGTCCCAGAGAGACCACAGGAGAACCAGAGTCACAAGTACGTTGGTAACGTTTACGTATTGCACTCTTTCTCCGTGCTTGCAGACTCCAGTTTGAGCTTCTCCAACTCCAGATACACTTTCAACCACCATTACACATGGGTGGACTCCAACGAGGAAACACTCAAGAACAACTTGTTCAACGAGCTCATCCTCTCGAAGTTATAGAACGAGGTGTTCATGAAGACCAACGAAGTCGTCCTCGGTACTCATGTCAACCCATTGGTTCTCGATCGTCCAGCATTGATGACAATAGTCCCATTCACCACGGAGGATAACTTTGTGCTCAGTGCCAATGGAAGTTTATTTGTGATATGTTTCATTTCACTGAAACTTTTGAGGATTTTGATGGGGGAGGATGGCATACAAATGATTGGGTATGTAAGTACAATTCAGTTCAACTCCAAGTTCCACCTATACCTTTTGAAACAGTTGCTTGATCGTTTGAAACGCTCAGAGGTTTCCATGAAGGAAGGATAGTACAACTCTTTGGTTTGATCATGTTATAATTAGGTGATTGATTTGGTTTCACTTCGGTTTTGTTATATAATGATTGTTTCTTCTAGTTGTTTTGTTTTATGGTTTATTTGTGTGCTATATTATGTTCATCATGAGTTGATGTCGATTCCATGTTTCTTAATGCTCTACAATCATTTATTCTAGTGCCTACGAATACCTACAATCAGGTTATTTTTAAATCATATCATTTCCAATTAAAGCTAAAAGAAAATAACAAACGACAAAGAGCAAATATACAAGTGGAAGGAAACAGCTAAAGCTCCTTACAACTTGTCGTAGTACTCAGTGTAGTCTGGAACAGCCTCCTTAAGACCGTGTCTCTTACGAGCAGCAACGACAATCTCACCAGCCTTAGTGGTTGGGTCAGTTGGGTCGGTTGGGAGAGTAGCCCAGTGGTCGAACACCATCTGTGGGAAAGCCTGACCACCAGTAGCCTGTCTCAACTCACCGGTGAAACCGAAGGACTCGTTAACTGGCAAGTAAGCCTTGACAGTGAACAATGGAGTACCTGGTCTCTGCTCCTCGGAGATGACCTGACCTCTCTTCTTGTTAAGAACAGAGTAGATACCACCGACAGCGGTCTCTGGACACTGAATCTCGACAAGGAAGACTGGCTCCTGAATCTTTGGCTCAGCAAGCAACATAGCGGCGTAGGTGACTCTTCTCATGGTTGGCAAAATCTGACCAGCACCTCTGTGGATAGAATCAGCGTGCAAAGTAACATCCATGATGTTGAATCTGATAGCACGGAGAGACTCCTCAAGGATTGGACCAGCACCGGAAGCCCAAGCGAAACCGGAGACAACGGAGTCCTTGATCTCAGCAAGGTACTGAACAGCCTTGGTCTGGTCAACGACGACGTTTGGACCGTTACCCTCTGGACCGAAACACCAGATCTTTCTGGCGTCAGTGACATCCCAACCGAACTCGTCAGCCATGATTCTGGCACGAGCCTTGAAATCGTCCTTAGGGTTGATCTTACCAGACTCAATGGCCAAAGCAGTCTCCTCACCCAATGGCTCAGCCTTCAAGTAGATACGGTTGTGCTTGTTTGGAGACTTGGACAAAGCCTGCATGGAGGACTCGGCATCGACGGTCTCTCTGTAAGCAACAACTGGTGGGGAAATCTTCAATGGAATACCAGCGTGGTCGTTCTCCAAGTCCTGAAGACAAATCTCCAAGTGCAACTCACCGGTACCGGCAACCAAGTGCTCACCGGACTCAGACATGGTACAGAGGACACATGGGTCGGACTTGGACAATCTCTTCAAACCTTCGACAAGCTTTGGCAAGTCGGAAGCGTTCTTGACATCGACGGCGACCTGGACAACTGGGGAGACAGAGAACTTCATGACCTTCATGTTGTGAGCAGCCTCGTTGGTGGTCAAAGTACCAGACTTGAGCAAGAACTGGTCAATACCGACCAAACCGATAATGTTACCAGCTGGACAGTCATCGATTGGCTCGACGGTTCTACCCATCATCAAGACAACTCTCTGGATAGCCTTGAGGAACAAGTCGTTCTTGGAACCTGGGACGTAGTTTGGACCCTGGATTCTGACCTTCTGACCAGACTTAACAGTACCGGCGAAGACACGACCGAAGGCGTAGAATCTACCCTTGTCGGAGGTTGGAACCATCTTGGAGACGTAAAGCATCAAGTCGGCCTTAGCGTCACAAGCCTTGATAGCCTGGCAGAAGGCATCGTCGGATGGACCCTCGTACAAGGTCTCAGCTCTGTAAGCCTGAGCAGTGACTGGGGATGGCAAGTGCAAGACAATCATCTCCAAAAGAGCATCGGCAGCTGGCAAGAACTTCTTCATGACAACCTTCAAGAGAGCCTTACCCTCAAGCTCCTTCTCGTCAGACTTCAAGTTGATGTCGAGCTTCTCCAAAAGACCTGGAATCTCGTCCTTCTTGAAGTTCATGATGGCAGCGAAGAGTCTGAAGATTGGGTCCAAGACGAACATGTTGAAGGCACGCTCCAATGGCTTTCCATCAGCGTCCTTGTCCTTGTTGGTCCACTTCTTGGTCTTTGGGTTGAAGTAAGAGTCACCCCACAATCTGTCCATCATCTTGTTCTTGTCGACACCGAACTTCTTGGAGTATCTGGTGGCGAACTGACGAACAGTGAAGGCCCAACCGTGCAAACCGGAACCGAAGGCAACGGTACCTCTCTCTGGGTAGACCTGGACATCACCAATAGACTTGTCAGTGTAGGTGGCAATGATAACGTTGACGGACTCAACGGTTCTGGCGAAAGACTGGTACAAGTCCTCCTTCTCGACCTGCAACTCGAGAAGAGCTCTGTCAACCTTGTTGATGACAACAACTGGCTTGATTCTCTCACCAAGAGACTGTCTCAAGACGGTCTCGGTCTGGACACAGACACCCTCAACACAGTCGACAACGACAAGGGCACCATCGGTGACACGCAAAGCGGCGGTAACTTCAGAAGAGAAGTCAACGTGACCTGGGGAGTCGATCAAGTTAATCAAGAAAGAAGTACCATCGGTCTTCTGCTTGATGTCCTTAACATCCTCCTCGGACTGCTCAGAGTAAAGGGAGATAGCAGTGGACTTGATGGTAATACCTCTCTCCTGCTCATCCTTTCTGGTGTCCATGAATCTGGCGTCACCAGCGGCCTTAGCAGAGATAATACCGGCACGCTGGACCAAGGAGTCAGTCAAAGTAGACTTACCGTGGTCGACGTGGGCAATAACGGACATGTTACGGACGTTGGTAACCTTGTCCATAAGGCCACGCATCTGATCGACTGTGAAGTTCACTATGCAAATACCGTTAGTAATGTGAAACAAGGATATACATGTGATTACTGAGTGGAAAATGGGGTGACTACGACGGATTGCAATGTTGTGAGCACCTTGTTGCCAATCTCTCTCCATGCCTTCACGGGAAGGGCCTCTCTCCTATCCTCTTCCCTCTCCACAGATGCTGCCATTGCACTACCGCCCTCAAACGACGCCATCCAAGAGTGTCCACTCAGTCATTTGCAGCTCCACTTACCCATCTTGACTGTTTTGTGTTTAGTTGAGTTGAGATGATGTTTCTCTTGGTGAACTGAGCAACTGGTCAAGAGGGCCTCACAAGAAGGAGGAAAATTGCGGACGCAAAATTTTCAGCGCGGGCGGGCACTCCACCACCACTACGTTTTTTTTTTTTACTCTTCCTCATCACCCCAGTGGGGAAATCTATGGACTGACATTTACGCTACTTTCGCGAATTAATGGTAGAGAATAGGCTGGTGCATAGGCACGATCCGTATGGCAGTATCAAGTGTGTAGGCAGCTCCATTCTGAAATTTACGCAAGTTCATGGACCCTTGGAGTTTGGCAGGCTGGCAGCCATTATAACCCGTCTCTTATCACCGGAGAGCTTACAGAGCACTATGTACATGAGTAATTGTGTATCGGTCATAAGATATCCTAGCTTTTCTACTCAAAAGGTAGAACCACCAAGAAGTGTAGCAGCATTGCGAGCGTCAATTGGAGTTTCATCGAGCTCTCCTTCAGCCGCTGATGAAGGGACCTGTGGGAGATCTGCTTCTTCAGGCTCCTGTCTGAGAAGATCACCAGAAAGATGAGAAACTTTACGATCCCCACTCCAGCTGTCCCCATCTGGTCCTTGAGATGATGTGTTAACCAGTTTCTTCACTGGGTAAGACTCACGTCCCAGACGAGCAAGTCCTCCGTTTTCATCAACGGCCCTCACATCAACCCTAATCTTCTCCATCACTCTTAGCTTTCTTCTCTCGTATTCAATCTTTCTCAATACAAATGTCTTGAGGATCAATGTGATCTCCTTATCGAGGTATTGAAGATACTCCTCTCTCTCCAAGAGCATTTCCTTTGTGATTCTCTTGATGCGGGCGGTGAGATTTTGCTCATATGCAGATGCCTCCTCCAGTGCCTTGATAGCTTCGTCCACTTTGATCGGATTGATATCTCTCTTGGATCTCAGTTTACTAGCTGCCTCATGTTTGATCTTGGTGTTCCCCTGTGCGTTGATTAAGTCTCTCATAAGCAGGTGTCTGTTGGTCAATGCCTCTTTGATAACGTATCCATCATTCACAATAGTTTGTAATCCATCACCCAGAGTGGCCAAGTCCAAGGAGGCAATGATGGAGTCCAAATCACCTACAGTGGTGATCATCTTACCAACTTTCTTCCACATATTCTGCATACCATGGTGTGCGTTTTCAAGGGTGTGTAACTCTGAGATCTTACCACCCAGGTCGTTTTCTCCTTGACCCACAGCCTTTCTCAATTTGGTCAACTTCTCCAGTTTCTCAATGACACTTTTGGCATTCTGATAGATGGACTTGATCAGTGGTCTGAACTCCGCCAACTCGAGTACTTCATCGTACGGAGGCTGGAACTGTTTCAAAGTCTTTCGCTTCAAACCGGAAGCTGGAAGTTTGGATTTGTTCACGGGTGAGTATGTTCCAAAATCACTTGTCACAAAGAACATCAACTCCTCATTACGCATCAATATCGGATTTGATGTGACTCTCTTGAACCACTTCTGGAAACCAATAACGGTTTGCCTGTAGTCTTCTTCATTCTGAATACCGTAGTTTGTAGATGAAAGCGGAAGGGCTGGAACAAAACATTCAGGGCATGCACCGTTGAGATACTTCCAGAAAGTGAGGAATTCGTTATAGGATTTCTTCAGACCTTTGAAAGCCTTTTTACGGAAATAAGGGAGGTTGGTTGTCAGATCGAAGATAACGGCAGGGTTCTCCTTCTTGTTGGCCAGTGAACCGCTTCTCTCCAAGCCAGTCACACTGACAGACAAGTTGTACTTGTCCTTCTCCAGTCTCTCTGGGAGGAGATGGCGCAACTCCGGATCTTCAGCAGTTGTTGTTGACGAGTCAGATGCAGCAGGTTGATCAGCCTGTGTGTTATCGGACTCATCGACCTCCGTTTGATCTTCAGTGGTAGCTGTCTCAGCATTCTCATTGGTTGTGGATCCCTGACGTTGGTCTTCTTCATCATGGGCTTGTACAGACTCTGGCTCCTATACAACATTCACAGTCGGCTCTGCGAACGGATTGTTGTCAAATTCATCCGGATCGTATGCAATTGTGGATGACATATTCAATTGAGGAGACTTGAGGAAAGATCTGAAGTTTATGTTGTTCCTTGATTTGATATCTTCCTCCACTGTTATAGCTGTGCTGATTGGGTGGCCTTTCAACGCTCATGTCTCCCCGATACAATTCCACAGTACCGAAAACATCAGTACACCGTTTCACGTCGCTGCAGATACGGTCGATACGCGTGTATCGTATTCCCAAGATTTCATTATCAAGTTTCGTTGAAAAACTGTTAACTCTGGTAATAACTTTACAGAACATGACAATTCATCCAATACATTATACCATGACTGTGAAGAACTTGGCTAGACGTATGATCCTACAACCCTCGAAGGAAGGGGATGTGGCCGTGAAGGGTATCATCTTCGACATGGATGGAACTCTCTGTCTGCCTCAAACTTGGATGTTTGCGGAGATGAGATCAGAGATTGGATTGAAAGATAGAAGTGTGGATATTCTGGACTTCATTTCACAAATGACAGCGGAAGAGCAGGTGATTGCCAATGAGAAGGTTGCCAATGTCGAGAAGAAAGCAATGGAGTAGATGGTGAGTACCTTATCTCCAATGTCCATCCTATGCTGCCAGAAGATCATCCAATAGAGTACATTGAACCAGTCGAACGAAATACTAATAAGTGATGAGTACAGGAACCCCAACCAGGATTGGAAGAGCTCATGAAAGTGAGTTAGCAGAAAAGAAACAAACACAATCCAAGATATCACCCTACTAACTAACGCCACCATCCAACTAGTACCTAACTGCCACGGGAATCCCCAAAACTATCTGTACAAGAAACCTGATAGTGAGTATCACAAGCTTGCAAGTCCTTCAACATCATAGCTCGCTGTTTGACTAACGAATGGCGATCTAGACACCTGTCAATCATCTCATGAACAACTTCATCCCAGAGGTACAAATGTACCCCATCATCACCAGAGAATTCACACCACCGAAACCCCACCCAGAGCCATTGTTGCACATCGCAGAGCAGTGGGGCATTGCACCAGAGAATCTCATTATGGTTGGTGACTCTATTGATGATATGAGAGCAGGTGATAGCGCAGGAGCTGCCACCATCCTTATTAAGACGCACGCCAATGAACACATCCGGGAACTGGATCAAACAGACTGTACCATTGACACCCTAACTGATATCATCGAGCTGTTGAAAAACGGTTTCACGACAAAGAATTGAGAGATTTATTGACACAAAGTATACTGAATGAAGGCTGTCACCAACGTGCTGAGTATGTCTCCCCTTGTTTGATCAATGTGGACCCTGAACCCGTCATGAGATGTCACCTCACAATCTGTTTGTAATGCCCTTTGCAACGCAATACATTCCATCACTAGTTCATCTGATACCAGATGTAACTTAGATCTGTATAATGAACCTGTTTCGTCCCAATGGTACTGGTAGTCACCGTTCTTGGTCAATGTGTACTGTGAAGTTCCATAGCTGCACTTTGTCTTCACTTTGAGATGGTACAATTCTCTCTCGTCCTTTAGTGTTTCCATAAAAGAGGCTGTAAATGGTGTGACTTCTGAAGACTCTATTTGGCTATTATATGCGCACAGCAGTGTGTGACCTTGCACAAGTTGGGTGTTCGTTAGGGAAGAGAAGGTTGACTGGAAGCCCATAGCAGGGTCGGAACTTTGCAACCCTTTTACCTCTTCGAAGTTATGATCTTCCATCAACGAATCGAGAGGACAAATAGGACTATGTGCAGTAACATCTTGACGATTCTCTCTGCTAACTTCATGTGTCATCCTGGGAAGTTGGAATGTCAGCGTACTTGAGCCCATGATTCTGCAACTCTCGATGTGAACCAAATCGTATCCCGTATCATCCAGTATTTTCCAAACCTGGTGACAGCAACGTGGCCACCAACTTGAAGTATCAACTTGAGAGAAGGAAATGATTTTGGTACCTTCATCAACCTTGAAAACGTCATACGTCTCGGAGCCAGGCTTCTTCAATACCAGGAACAGCTCTGCGCTTCTTGCTTCGAACGGTACACGATGGGCCCGATTGTGGTTTTCTCTAACCAAATCAAACATATCAAGCCTCCTTCGTCTGTAGAACAGGTATATGAACGCTCCAATCAACGTCGGTATCCACGACAACCAGAACTGATGGCTCCAAAGAGAGGGGAAGAGAACACCGACCAATGCGGACTTTGACTTGACATGGACAATGACAGGAAGACGGAACCCAACCACCACATTCTTCGTAGGCATCCAGTCGAAGTAAGGTGGGATTGTAGTAGTTGGAACGTATACTGTTTCAGTGACGGTCGATGTGAAGTTGACGATCGTGGGGCTCGGTGTGATAGTTGGAACCAATATATTGGTGGTTGTGTCACCTGTAGTGGTGGCGAGAGGCGTTGGTAAGCTGATGGTGGTTTCGATGATATTCATATTGAATCGGCCTCAATAATTAAAAAAATACAGTTGATATCTGGACTCAGCTAGTCAGAAACTTGACGTTTATTCTCAGCTGTGGTCGTGATAGAAACTGTTGGACACAAAAGTGGCCGAACTCAGAGTACGAACAATGTGTGCACCACTATAGAGAAGTTAGTAGACGGAACCTCATATTGAGATTTAGTTCATGTCCACATCAGGAACCGATACCGAAGCATCTGTAGCCGTGGTGGACTCAATTGATAGATCACCAGCCGCTGGTGGAGGAGCAGCAGCAGGGCGGACAGATTCGTCCCACACTTTCTCCAATGGGGGCATACCGTCTAATTCCACCTTCTCGCTGAAGAACTTCTCAGCAATGTATCTCTCCTTAAATGTGACATTCAGACCTTCATCTCCCTTAGGTTTCACATCAACAACGCTGTCCTCGCCGTACAACGCCAAAGCTCTTTGCAACCCTTCGTTTGCAGAATCGTGTAGGTTGGTGATGGTGATAGTTCTCGTACGGAGGTCCAATGAACGGCTTCCCTGTACAGCTGGGCGTCTGGTAGGGTATGGGGCAGCACCAGCTCCTCCACGGCCTCTACCTCTTCCCCTGATAACTCCGCGTGTAGAGCCTCTAGCCCACACACTGCCTCTAACTGGGAACCCAGATGGAGTGTATGGCACGATTCCTTCCAGTCTGGCCTTGTCTTTTGCAATTGCCTCCGGTGTAACCTGGTTGGTCTCCATCTCGTTTTGAATCGCCTCCACTCTAGCCCTAATGGCCTCCTCCTCAGCCGGATTAGTTTTGAGTCTCTCTTCCAAGTCAGTGAGCTCCTGAGCATACTTGGATAGCATTCTCTCCTTAACCTCTATAAGTTGCTTCAACTTCTCGTCACGTTCCTTCTTCTTCGCTTGTTTCAACTCAAAGTCCTTCTGCTTCTCGGCCTGTTTGGCCTTGAAGGCCTCCAAGTCGAATGGCTCCGGTTGAGGCTCAACTTTCTTGAAGAAGATCTTGATGAATCTGTTGTCGAAAATTGGTGTTGGGTTTGACCATGCCTTCTTTGCACTCTTCACATCTGCGAACTCTAACTCCGCTGTTCTGTACTCCTTGTCCAACTTCACATTCAGAATCTCTCCGAACCTTGTGAAGTATGATCTGATTTTGGCTTCATCGATCTTGTCCAAGGGTAAGTTGGAGATAACCACCTCTTTGCCCTTTGTGGATCCATCAGAAACAACGCGTTCAAGGTGTTGTTTCTCCTTTTCTCTCTGTAACTGTATTTGCTCCAGGGTTGGTCTTGGTGGTGCCAATGGTAATGGTCCTCTCTTTGCTTTCTTCTTATGATCTGGAGGAGCCTGGTTGTAAGAGGTGTTGTCCTTTTTGAAGAACTCCCGTGTGATTTTCAATGCTTCCTCCTTAGACTTCTTCTTCAACTCCTCCGCATTAACGGCAGCAGCACCTTCCATTGGATCAGACGGAGCAAAGGTCTTATTGTTAACTGCTTCAACAATCTCCTTTGAGAATTCCAAAGGTGAAGAGTCCATAAAGTCCTCCAAAGAGCTGCTAAGCAACTTTATCATCTCTTCGTCTTCAATTCTGTTTTGAAGGAGTGCTATGATGTAGTCGGCCAACACATCACCATCCGCCTCAGACACCTTGGCAGATTTTTCCACCAGCCAGGCTTTCAGCAATGGGATATCCTCATCTGTAATTGCTTTCATGACTTGATTTAGTTGATTGGACAGAAATCTGATATACTTTCAACGGTGTTACCACCACTCTGTTGATATATTAGACTGAACAACTCCGTTTCCCTTTTTCACAGACGATTCCATGTGTTATGTAGCACTTACACTGGCACGAGTCATCACCGGGTCATCATCACCCAATTCTACTTCAGAGAAGCGAGCGGAATCGTCTCAATAATGACTCAATAATATGGCAAGACCTGTTTTCAAACTAACAATTTGATCGGAGATGACTGCTAAGAAATACGTTTTCACCGCCATCGGACACACCAGCATTGACTCAGCGTCTTATATCCAGCTGGAGAGCTTCCTTGATGAGCTACCAGTCTCCATACACCAAGTTCACATCCTGAGCCAAGGCAGAGTCTACGACTTTGAAGCTACGTTGAAGCTCTCGGAGTCGGTTGCAACCGCAGCAGGTGAACTTGAGCTCGTGAATCTGATCAAAGAACACCTACATGATTTCCCCTTGAGCGATAAGATCGATTTGGTGTTTCAAAGAAACGACGAGTTCAGAAAGAACAAGAAGCTCTTCTGTTTCGACATGGACTCCACCCTGATCTACCAAGAAGTCATCGAGTTGATCGCAGCTTATGCAGGTGTAGAGGATGAAGTTGAGAAGATTACAACTGCTGCAATGAACGGTGAGATCGATTTTAAGGAGTCATTGGCAAGAAGAGTGAAACTGCTCAGAGGTATCGACGGTACCATCTGGGATGACCTTAAGAAAAAGCTAGAGTTCACAAAGGGTGACTTCGAACTTATGAGAGGCTTGAAGAAGGCCGGATGTAAACTGGCAGTGCTCAGTGGTGGCTTCCTACCGCTGGCCAATTTTGTCAAGGAGACACTCGATTTGGACTACGCATATGCCAACACATTGAAGACAGAGGTGGATGATGAAGGTAAGGTCATTTTCAGCGGTGAGACCGAGGGTTACATTGTCGATGGTGAGAAGAAGGCAGAGTTGACTAAGGAGATTTCAGAGAGGGAAAACATTGATCTTAGAGCTGCGGTGGCTGTGGGTGACGGTTCCAATGACTTGAAGATGATGGCCACTGCTGGATTCGGTATTGCATGGAACGCTAAACCAAGAGTGCAAAAGCTGGCACCTGCTAAGCTTAACACAGAACAGATCAGTGACATCTTCTACATTCTAGGATACAACGATGACGAGATCGACGAGCTTGTCAACTAAAAAAAAGGAGAATACATACATGCTGAAGAGATCATACTTTTGTAGTCTCTGGCTTTTCCATGATCACACCTCTCACAACACCGATGATTCCATTGAAGAGCAACACCTCATCGCCAATCGACACATCCTTCAGATTGATCTGCTTTTCAATGACGAGACCCTTGGAGAGTAGCATGTGTCTTACTACTCCACACAGACAGCCCGACGAAAGCATTGGCGTAACCCATTTCTCTGGGCTCTGTTTGTCTCTGAATGCCACGTTAGTAATCGATCCCTCAGTGATCTGGTGAGCTGTATTATACAACAATACCTCCTAAAGCTCCACTGAGTCCTTCTTCAACATCCGTTCACGTGCCTCGTTGTATTTTGCACGCCGTGTTGTCTTGAAAGAGGTGAATGGTGAGATCATGATGGGCACGGTATCGATGTACACGTTCCATATCGGCGACATGTAGTTCTCCAGTGCGCTGAAGCCATCCAGGAGGTTATAGCGTTGTGGTATTAGCGATGAAGTAATAGTAGCCTCTCCTCGTCTATTGATGGTGAGTCTCAGCTTGTACGCTTCGGACTTGTCCAGTGTTCCCAGTGCCTCATTCAACTTCTACAACAGCTGTTCCCTAGTCAATTGATAACCAAAAGCAAAATACTCCAGGGCAAAATTTGTGCGATGTAGATGTTCATCAAATAGAAAGAACAACGCAGAATTGTCCGAAGTTCCATCAAACATCACCGCAAAGTCCACAGTCTCAGTGAGTAACGGGTCGTATCGAATTGTGGAGAGGATCTCGAAGTCCTGGTCCTCAACGTCAAATTCGTTCTGGGCATAGATGGATTTGATCTCCGAGGCCACCTGCTCAAACCTTGCCTCTGTGTCTGGATCGGATTTCTTAGAGCTCATTGTGTGGTAACAGATGATGCTATGTAGCTCATCCACAGTGTTGTTTCATAGGAAGGTTCTTCCCGTGAATCGCATCTACTCTTACCGTTTACGCTATTTTTTTTTTTTTCCTGGGAAAGTCATCCTTGGGGCTCATAACGCAATCTGTCCCCTCTCCGCTAACAAATCTGCCATGATCATCTTCAAGATATTTTGTTCATTCTACCACTGTGGTTATCACCGACTAGCCACTCAACCCATACTTGTTAATACAAAACAGTCAAATGTCCATGTCCTCAGAGCTCGCAGCGGCTATCGAGGAACCCGACTTGAGCCCCAAAGGATCGGTTGCTAACGATGACGCCACCCTCATTACACCCGCTCAAAGGATGCTTTCTGCATGTTCAGGATCGATTCTCACATCACTCTTCGTGACACCGCTTGATGTCGTCCGTGTACGATTACAGCAACAGGAAATACTGATGCCTGTAGATAAGTGTTGTTAGCACCACGTATTTTGGGACTCACGGCCCCTTCAACTCGCATCATCATCTGCATCACCATCCTCAGTCTGTACCACCACAGGCGCATCACAATGTGTCACCGAAACTACTCGCTCTATCAGACCACTGAAGGGCACTGGTTCTGCGCTATTTACCATTGCTCGCACAGAAGGAATCACCACGTTATGGAGAGGTCTCTCATTGACACTTCTTATGGCTGCACCATCAAATATTGTTTACTTCACCGGATATGAGCTTCTCAGAGACACATCACCTATCAAATCATACACCACATTGAATCCATTGCTGTGCGGTGCACTCGCTCGAACTTTAGCAGGAACAGTTGTGGCACCACTGGAACTTCTCAAGACTCGTCTACAATCAGTACCAAACAACAGATAGCTGCTATCGTCATTGGTCAAGGACTTGGGGTCTCAAGTGAGTAATGAAGGTCCACGCGTGTTGTTTAGAGGACTTGCATTAACACTGTGGAGAGACGTTCCCTTCTCAGGAGTGTATTGGGCCTCTTACGAATACTTCAAAGACACGTTTCAGAGACAGCTGTCCATCACACCCAACGCAGACACTGATCTGTTTGTACATTCTTTCCTTTCAGGGAGTATATCTGGTTCCATCGCAGCATTACTCACGAACCCGTTCGATGTGGGTAAGACAAGACTACAGATTTCGAACGATAAACATAGGAATGTTATGAAGTTCATGTCTGATATCGTGAAGCTCGAGGGTTTTGGTGCTTTATACGTGGGGTTTGTCCCCCGTGTATTGAAGGTTGCCCCATCATGCGCAATCATGATTTCGTCGTACGAACTTGGAAAGCGCTTCTTTTCACATCAAGGAACAAAGAGCACGACAGCAGAGAGCAAATTCAATCACTGAATCTACCTACTATCACATCTTATTTGGCTTGTATATATATATCTAGATTGCATGTATCCTGAACATCAACTCTCTCCCCACTGCTGGCTTCCAGAGGGTAGCATACTGAGACCCGCGGTAGGTGTACTGTAAGAACTGATGATATTGAAGTTCTCTAGACCACCTGGAATAGAGTCTGTAGATTTGTTGACAGTTAAGTTCTTGGAGTTTGATACTAATTGGGCTTGTCTGTTGTTCCTCTTCGAGTGTCTCTCGCCATCAGAACTTCCATTGAAGTCGCCAATACCATCGTTGTAGCTGCTCCGATATCTCATGGATTGCAGATCATCTCTGGTATCCTCAGTGGTCCCCGGTGAAGAAGCAGAGACACTGGAATAAGTACTGTCATCGACGTTCATTGCACTCAACGTGTTCTGTAAGATCAACTTCTGAAGACTGGAGGCCGAATTATCACATTTGCCATTGGAGAAGTTATAGCTGTGCAAGAAGTTGTTACTCGAGTCTTTCAACTTCACCCCAGAGTTTCTTAAAGTCAACGCATAGTCCACCAAGGAGTTCTTCAATCCGTTGTTCACTGATCTAATGAACTGATCTTCAACAATCTCCACTGAACACTCCAACTCTTCCAAGTTCTCCTTCGTCAACAAAGTCACTGGACTGTCACCAACTTTGTTTTCACTTTCTCTTAGCTTTGAGAGGATCTTGTTGCGTTTCCACTTTAGATCGTTGGTCCGTTTCTCTCTCTTGTTCACATTAGATAACTGTGCAATCATCTGACTCTGCTTCTTCACAGCCTGTTCGCTCACGTCAAACTCCACCTCTAAGATCTTGATAAAGTAGTACATCAATCTCTTGCAGTCATCGTTCGGCAACACATTGCACCATGATGTGATATCCTTGATCAACTCCTGATGCTGTCTCATAACTTTCTTCTCGGTCTTGATCAACTTCTGGATTCTCTGTTCCAATGTGTGGGAAGTCAGTTGACCGTTGGAGTTCATCTTTTCAAACAAGGACCTCAAGGGGAAAACAGAAGATACAATTGGGGTGGTCACATTCACAACACCAGCAGATTGTGACAACTAAGCGTACATCTCATACCTGCTACCCAGTGATGATGTTGGTCTTGACGTACCAGCTTGGATTGTACTCAGCAGGTCATCCATGTTGTCCATCACCGTTCCAGCTGATCCCAAAGTTGGCATCGAGCTTCGTGGTCTCTGGTGGTTGGATTCGTAGTTCATAGAGGAGCGAGAGGGGGATCGGTAACCGGCAGTGGAGGCGCTCATGGAGCCACCCGCTCCATGTCTGTAAGATGACATTGATTGATTTGCAGGTTCCTTCGATGTCACCAGGGAGACTGCGGGGATTTGCTGTCGTAACTTGAAGTAAAAGCTTTCATGAATTACCTTGTGAGATTTGGTTGTACAATAACAAAGTTGAGCAGCATCACCGTTTTTGTGTCAATGTACTTCATCCAACGGCTCAGGACAGAAAATGAATGGAAGACTTACACGGCGTGGAAATGCCGTATTAGAAGGCATAAGTCATGTATGTACGTATAGAGAGAATGTATAAAGGAGCTTCTGTAAAACATGGTCATCACTTCTTTGAGACTTCTTCATCGATGTTGAGACCGGTGATCTTCTTCATTTGAGATTTGGTCTGTTCCACCAAGTAGTCAATATGCTTGATAGCCTGTTCACTCTGACCTTCTGTCTTTGAAAGGAGTTCCGATGTAGACTGTACCAGTTCGTCCTGCTTCTTGGCCAATGCTGGCAGGGCAGTGTGCTCAACCTTGTGAGCGAACGATGTCACGTTGGCAAAGGTGTGTGGGAGGGTGTACTTGAATGCTGCGAGGCCGAACACAAATGGTGCCAGGGCCTTGAGAGCGAAGTTGGAACGTCTGGTCAAAATTGTACCAGAGAGTGTGGCAACCAGGATGTATGCAGCTGCAGGGACTAAGTCCTCGTCTTTTTGATGGAGGTTGGCAATTGTAGTTGTGAAGTGCTGCTCTTTGGCGTGAAATCTGAGGGTGAGATCATCAACAGTGGAGAGCGTAGAGTTCCAGAACGAGTTAACGGATGTTCTCATGAGTTCGATCTTGCTTTCTAGGAAGGATGGGGAACGGATCGATGAGCCGTTGATGAGCTTGTTAGGTCCCAAAGCTTCAATCTCGGATTCACTGGCGGCGACAACAGTGCCTGGGAGCGGTGTGACGGCTTTCTCGTCCTCATAAAACTTGCGAACAGCCATTCTCAGTGGATCCTGGTGAGTGGTTTGTAGATTCAGCAAGAGAGACCAGATGGGTTCACGAGAATTTCTCTACGTCTACCTAAATCTACCACTTCCTTCTGTAGACTTCACCGGTCCGCACGATGGTCTTCCGCGAATAGTTGATCGAGTGAACAATTTGAAGTGCCAACCAGTGTCTTTACGCCGTTACGGTACACTGCCTTGTGGTTTCGCTAAAGGGACGTCCTCTACAGTTGGCATCGATCCACTTGCCCAATATTCTGGCATTCTCAGTTTTGAGTCAACCTAGGAGCCATTGCTGTTCTAAGTGCCTGATCTTTTACTTACTTCCCGCGTGATAACTAAAGGGGTTACCCTACTCTCTCAAATAGGAAACTCTATCCACTTTCCCCGCTGGAAAACTAGCCCACTCATGGTTGACGGCTTGACGATAACGAACTCATCGAGATTTTTGCTTTGAATATTTAACAGTCCTCTCTAAACTTTCTCTCCTTTTTTTAAGATACCAGTCTCCAGAACTTTCACTGTAATTTGACGCTATCAGATTGCTTTCTTGAACGCTGAGATTTCTCCTGACACTTTCATCCTCGGCTCCTTTCACCCGCCTGCTATAAGCTGATCATCGCCCCTCCACAGTACTCAGTGTTCAAGGCAATACAAATAGTGTCTACTATCAATCCTCCAACCAACTGACCCATCAAGTCATTAAAACACCAAAGTCAGATATTAAAGCAACAACATAATGTCTTGTGGACCAGTTAACGCACTACAGAAGCTCTCCAACCATGCATAGGTTGACCGCTCGCTATAGCATGAGCCATAGCAGAGACACCATGCCGGGCCATCGTCGTTCAGAACATAGCAGCCGAACACATTGGAAAGAGACTTCCAGGCATACAACAACGGCATGCAATCCTTCGGCCCAAATGTCCAAAGCTCATTTCAACCACCGGTGGCTAGCCTGCCTCTACATCAACAGCATCAGCAACCACTCCACCATCAGGGACATCAGTCCTCATGGGCAAATGACTTCCAGATGTCCTCTTCATCTTCCCAAAATATCCCACAAGGCTGGAACACACAGTTCATGTAGCAAGTGAACCCTCAGCAACATCTGCAATCTCAAGCTCATGTTCAAGCTCAAGCTCAAGCTTAGGCCCAGTCTCAGTCTCAAATGCAGTATCATCTACAGCAATCACGAATGATGTACACCCCATAGATGGCTCAGAATCACACATTGGCTATGAATACGAGTCGTATGACAGAGCATCAGGAGTTGCATGCTGCTCATCTACAATCACAACTGGAGAATTTTGACACCGTGACTGATGATGCCCTTGACAAAGAGTTTGCAGATTTGGAGAAGGAGTTCCAAAACGTGAAGATGAAGGATACCGAGTTTGAGAAAAAGGAGCAAGTACGTGTTCCTGTCGATAGCAATGCAGGCTTCAGAGAAGCTGCTAAGCAAGTCGCCGATGTGATGAAATCCACAAACAATAACAAATTTGCCAACTCCAAGTTCCTCAATTTGATGAACAGAGTGAGCGAGGGATCGGTGAAGCTCAGCCAGGACGAGACAAAGCTTGTGGATACACAAGGCCGTGATGTACATGAACTTGAACAACAAGTTAGAGAAATGAACCCCTCATTACAGCATATGCAAAGTGGGTCACATGCACACCTGCCTGACCCTTTGGAGTTTGTCAAAGATGGACAGACTCTTAACACTCCGTTTCAAGCCGCTAAACTCGTTGGAGATCAACATGGACAAAGATATACATGGGACGACGTGTATGAGGATTATAAGCATGACGACACGTCGTTTTGAGAGAAGGGCCAATCCTACATGTTTCATGACAAGAGAACAATGGGATGGGTTCGATGCGCTAGATGGATTGATGTACATATGAAATGTGTATGAGATATAATGTTTTGTATTTATTCATCATCGGCGAATCGTAACCATTTCTTCTTCGTCTGCTTCATCTTCACTGGCAATGTCATGAAGGTTGTTTCTTGTAGGTGAATCATCTTCACCTAGCAAACCTTGTTTCACGTCGTTAACAAACGACCAAAGGGAATAACCACCACTGCTACCACTGCTTCCATCTTGTTTCGATGACTCGTTAGGATGCTTGAAACCTTCCTTGTTGATTCTCTCGATCTCCGACTGTAGTAATTGGTCGACTTGGTTCAGGAAACTCACTGGTCTGGCCCATATACTCTCCCTCTTCGACTTCTCCCTCTGTGGTTGATTGTTCTCTCCAGATTGCATTGTTTGCATTGTTGATTGTTGGCCACTTGTGTCTGGATATCCGGAAGCTTGGGTTGACGTGTTCTGTTGTTGGGATGACGTTTGCTGTTGAGATTTTATCTGGTTATGCTGTGGGGAGATTCCCTTGTAAATAGACGAGCCGATCTTATCACGAAGTTTCTTTAGCTCTTCCTCCTCAGTCTCAATCTCTTGCTGTAGTAGTTTCATCTTGTGCTTCAGTTCGATAACTTTCATCTCCTTGGCAGCAAGCACTCTCAAAGAATCGTCAACGTCATCAAACTCTGCGGAGATAACACTTGATGCTGTATTGCGTCTATCGCGTCTTGTCTCCACACTTGAGTTTGCGGTGGTGGAACCAGTTGTGGATGTTGGAGTGGCCATAGACGCATTATTCGAATTCATCAGTGAAGTACGCTTCGAGTGGACAGGTGTTTGAGAGTGATATATGCTGTGTTGGTGCAGTTTGCTATCCGTGGAAGGACTGCGATGCCTCACGCTATCTTGAGTAGGTGTAGACATCTCTGGTGATCTGAGGGATGTCGGGTTATTGGAAGTGTTATTAGGAGCTGCTGAGCTCGCAGCGCTTGACCTCTTGACATTACCAAGACCCAAATTCAAGTTCAAACCTCTGCGCATTGATGGCTGTCTGTGAATAGCGCTGATACCACCCATAGTGTTTGAGCGTTTTAAGCCACCGATAGATGAACCACTGAATCTCTTGGTGGTGTCAAAGCCACCGGACATGGAATTATTGGAGTTGGAAGAGGTTGCCGCGGGTTGCAATGTTGCTGATGGCTGTTGTTGTGGTAGCGGCTGCGGAAGCGGTTGCTGTGATGAGTCGACGCGAGCGGTTGGTTTGAGCTCCATCTTCTTTGGAGAAGGTTCTGCTTGTCTTGTTGTGAGATCTGGAAGAGAAGACTCGCTTAAGGGACCCTCTTCAGGTGCGATGGAATTGCGACGTGCTTTGGTTGGAGTGGTTAGCAACGGTGATGGAACTGGAGCTGGACTGTTGAAGGAAGTTGAAGAAGGTGACATCGCCGGACGTGGAGAAGAGGAGCCGGTAACGATTGTCTTCAAAGTGGAGGTGTCGGTATTGAGGGTACGATCGAAGTCCTCGACGAACTGGTCAAATTTCTCCTCTTTGGACATCTCTGGGGATGGTGGGAGAACTTTTTCCATGTAAATCAAGTGAATTGAAGCTTTACTCAAAGGAGCCAAATTGGCTGGGTTTTTTCCCGTAGTAGTAGCGCGATGGGTGACGCGTCAGTGGAGGGTCAACATCCATGCAGAAAGATCACCTTGATTACGCGTGACAGACATAAACGAAGATGCGAAAAGTCCGAATGGTCTTTTAGTGTTGGGCTTGATTGACTTTTTGCAAGTTGGTGGGATGTTTGTTGGAGCCTGGAGGCTAACTAGTAACTAGTAACCGCTAATTAGAATTGGTAGTACTACAGACAACTTGCTGAACCGAACACCGAACACGCTCTCCAGAACACGGTAAGCGACGGTATCTAGTAGAGATGACAATCGGTCTTCAGGTCTTTGATATTTTATTCGAAATGTGATACATAGCACGTAGTTCATTGAGCTAGAAGCTGGTCTCTTTCAGAGGAGAGTTTACGTTCTCGAATCTCGCCCCAGCCGACAGCGACCAAACTTCAAAGCCATGTTGTCTCAAGATGATAGAAAATGGATCGAGAGTACAGCCAGTTGTTAGACCGACGCGGCCCTAGAATCAGATTTTGGAAATTAATGGAGATCAACGGTGTGTGGCGCTAACCGGGTTACCGTGTACCTGCGAAATTGCGAAATTCCGCGCCCTGTGTGAAGTTTCTTGATTCTTGAAGTGCGGAATGCTTACAAGTAACGTACGTAGGCTGTTGGCTTCATCGACAACAACAACACGACACACGCCATCGCTTCAAGTTTGGCGGGGTTCTTTCAACGGTCAACCAACACCCACAACTTCCCCTCACACCCTCGACTAGAATTGAACTTCCTAGCCCGCAGCAAACCATGACTCCGTTCAAGTTCGGCAAGAAGAAGACCAAGGGTCCTGGTGAGGCATCCTCGTCGCCCTCAAGCAAGCAAGGCCCTGTTGAGTACAAGCAGCCCGGATCACCACAGGGTTCCAACTACTCGAACTCCTCGGGCGGCACAAGAACTAGAGACGTTAGTAACTCCACCACATCGTCTGCTCTTCAGCAGCAGAGCACCAACTCTCCAGGCAACCGTGCGGGCAACACAACCGCTGCCTCTTCCTCTTCACAATATCCTCCCCAAGGTTTCCAACCGCAGCAGCAGCAGCAGCAGCAGCAGCAGAATGTTCCAGCTGGATATCACTCCAACGCTACTGGTACAATGCAGTACCCACAGAAGTCACCACAGCGCCAGCAGCCAACACCGCATCCTCACTACAGCCATTCTCCTCAACGACCTGGCAACTACCCTCCAGGACCTCAATACCAGCATCAACGTCCGCAGCCCAGCAACAAGCAGCAGTAGCAGATGGTGTCTCCATGGATGAGATTAAAGCTCTTGATTTCTCCTTTCCCTCGCTACAGGCATGCCGCTTCACAGTACGCCAATGACAAAGGTGAGATCTTTGTGATGGGTGGTCTCCACAACACCTCTGTTTATGGTGACACCTGGATCATTAAGCCGGATGCTGAGAGTGGGTCTTTCCAGACCGTACAAGTGGACATCTACGAAAATTCACCTGCTCCAAGAGTCGGTCATGCTGCCACCACTTGTGGTAACGCCTTTGTTGTCTTTGGTGGTGATACGGTCACAAACGAAGATGGTGAAATTGATAACGACTTGTACCTCCTGAACATGAACACACACAGCTGGACTATTCCAACCCCAGTTGGTCGCAAACCACCAGGGAGATACGGACACACCATTGCTGTGATTGCAGTGACGAACTTTGACTCCAAGTTATACCTTTATGGTGGTCAATTGGATGACATCATTTACGGCGATCTTGTCGTCTTCAACTTGAGCTCGTTCCGTCGTCCGGATGTCGCCTGGGAATGGATCAAACCGGCAGACCCTGTGAGACCGCCACCATTGACCAACCATACAATGGATGTGTATGACAACAAGCTGTGGATCTTCGGTGGTTCCACGGGTAAGTCCCTATCAAACGACTTGTGGACGTTCGATCCTATGAGTAACACGTGGGATAGGGTCAAGACATTCGGTAACATTCCACAGCCTTGTGAAGAGCATGCATCTGCCATTTACAAAGATTGTTTGATTGTGAGTGGTGGTAAGGACTCTCGCGGTGAGGCTATCAGAGACATCTCCATTCTTAACCTCATCACAAAGACGTGGTACAAAGTTCCTACAGGTTTTCCAAACGCTCCTGCCGGTAAATATGGCCACTCCCTCTCCATCCTGAAAGGTGACCAGTTGTTGATCTTGGGTGGTCAGTTGCCAGATTATGCCCGAGTAGGTGATAACCTGGAACCATCTATGGAAGATAATGGTGTGGGTACCATCCTGAATATCTTGGATCTCACAAACTTGGAGAAGCTGGTTCCAGGGTTCCAGCAATACAGAACTCCAGGAAATGTAAAAGATCAAGAAAGATTCCAAGGACCACAATCTATCTTCACCCCACAACAGCAACGAAGCCTCTCCCCGCCATCCACTTCAACGATAACCTCTCCGGGAGCAGCCCTTGGTGCTACCGCACCTTCAAACGGTCCAATCGGTGTTTCTGGTATGGCACAGCCCAACTTCAATAAGAACCTCATACTGCAAGATGGCAATGGCTCAGATGTTGCACTCCAGAAACAGGTTCTACAAATGGCTCCTGAGCGTAAACAGTCACTGGTGAGAAGAACTGCCTCCTTGAGCGGGGGTCGCGTGTCGCAACCCGATTCCGTGGCGTATGTTGAAGGAGGTGAAGAAGAAGAGGAAGAAGAAGAGGAAGATTTACCACTGAATCTCCCATCACCATTGAGGGTTGCAAGCAAACCTGACGTCCCTGCTCCATTATCCAAGGATGACGTTGCACCAGTCTCAAGATCAACCACACGCAGCTCACACGACGACACCGAAAGCAATACTCTGGCGGGCTCAAGTGGTAAGGCATTCTCTGATGCACAAGAGTTCCATACACCTGTTGCATCTCCAGAAAAGAAAGCAGCTGAACTGGCCGCCTCCATTCCTGGCCCTGCTCCTCACCCTTACAGATCGAAACAGAACCGTGAGTCTGACTTCCTTGACAGCTACGTCAATGGTCGTTCCACTCCAGACTTGGCTGAACATGCTGTCGAGAAGCTACCAAACATCAATGGTTCACATGAGGCTTTGGCTACCTCCAGTGAGCTACAGAGAGACTTCTCTGGACCACTCAGCACCACTGTTACTGCTCCAGACTCAATTTCAAAGTCCCCAATGGATCAGCAATCGTCTATTCTGAGTAAGGGAGCTGGTCTTGCTTCTGTGGGCGCTGCTGTGGCCGGTATCAAAGGAGCATCTTCAAACAGGGAGATCACACCACCGAAGGCAACCACTCCTCCACCACCTGTCCCAGTTCCACATACTAATGAAGTTGCTTCTCCAGTAGGCGCAACTGGTGTGGCCCGCAGCGTAAGCGTCTCCAAGGCTGTTAACCCATATGATTCATCTGCTTCAGAAAAGGCTGAGTTCCAAAGTATCATCCAGGAACTGTCCAAGGAACTGGAGTAGTTGAAGGTCACCACCAATAATCAAATGAGGGAGGCAAGTGCAAAGGTACTAGCACTGGAAAAGGAGAATTTCAAGCTGCGAGATGAAATTGAGAAGAAGGCCGTTCAAGCCAGGGAGGTACCAGAAGAGGACGAGTCTGCTGTGAAGAGAAAACATGTACAGCTCAATGCTGACTACCAGGTTCTTCAGCACGAGCATGAACTTCTCAAGTCGAAGCACAATGAGATGGAAACGCTCTTTTCCAATGGCCTAATGGACTTGCAGAAGATGAACAAGATCATCAAGGAACAAACTCAGGTTTTGGAGGAACAACAACGTGTGATAGAAGAGAACAAAAACACCAAGATGGAACTCGAGGAGTTGCGTGTTAAGTACGATACCCTCTTGAAGGAGCACCAACAAGTCCAGGAGACTAAGAGCAAGGGCATCTTCGACTCCTTGAGTGACGTGCACACGCTCAACACCAACCTGGATAATTTCCTTGCCAAGTACCTAACTACTGATGAAGCTACAGGTGAGGTGAAATCCAGATCAATAGAGGGTTCTGCCACAGGTTCCAATGGCAATGCTCTCTCCCAACTTCGTTCACAGATCGATGAGCTGCTTCAAGAGAACGAAGCTGTTCAGGCACAGAACAAGTCACTGGAGACACAGCTTTCAGAGCTCACAAAGGCAAAGATTGAGATTGAGAACCTGAGAGCAAAGATTGCCGATCTTGCCAAGTTGGAGGACAACTACAAGGAGTCACTACACTCTGTAAACACTGCCAACAGGGCTCTCCAGCTCTCTCAAAGTGAGTTGGCTAGAGAGAAAGAGCTCTCAGCCAAACTACAGAATGAGATTGATGAGCTGAAGTTGTTCAGAGCTAAGAAGAGCTCGAGAAATGCCACACCAATTGTGTCCCAGCAGGCAAACTCCACTGATAAAGATGTATTTGATGATGAAGATGATGTTGCCAATGCCCACTACAACTTGAAGATCAGGGACCTGCAAGCTGAGCTGTACATCATTAAAAAAGAGAGAGACGATTTGAAGGAAGAGGCTCTGTCTTTGAAGAAAAAACTGTATAACGCCGACAACCCATCTGGATCGTTTTAATCCAGTTTGAATGAACATTATTACATGCTACTTCTTGAATCGTAAACAAACTACCATCAAATTAGGATAATTACTATAAACAAGAGATCTAGAAATGGACACGAAATGACCCCACATCATTTCAAGCCTTTCAAGATCTTCTCCTTATCCTCAGTCGACATCAAGCTAATCACCTCGGCCAACCCACTAATGGCAGAGTCGTGGTTACTTCTGATCAACTGAGCGATATTCTGGACGAATGCCTCGTCCTTGAGCTGCTTCACACTGGCGTCAAGTTGTTCATGGTTCTCCTCAATCCAGCTGGCAACAGCTCTGTCATCATCGTAGTCGAGAGTTGGTGGGTACCATGATCTCAGTCTGGCAACCTTCTCGATTCTTGTTGCATGTTGCAAAGTTTCACTGATTCTCTTGAGCAGGTACTCCTCGTTCAAACGACGACGGATTCTCCAGAAGAAGAAACGACGAGCGTTGACCCACTCCAATTCCTTGCTGATAACACCCTTGGCCAACATACGGCCGGATCTGTCGTGCAAGTCAGCGAACTGAACAGAGATCTGCTGGTAGATTGGAAGAAGGGCCTTCTCACGAGCGGCAAGCTGTGCGGAAATCTTCTGGTGCTCCTCAGCGGTCAACGATGTGTCGACGAGTTGCTTCTTCAAGTCACCGTAAGTCTTGTCCAATCTTGCCATTGTAGCAATCAACTTCTCACGACGGTACTTGATACCAACCATGCCTTCTGGCTCCAAGACACCGGCTCTAGCCTCAACGTCAGCGTACATCTCCATCATCTCAGAGTTGATGGTTGGATCAACAACAACCCAAGAACCACCTCTCAACTCACCAGTTGGTGGAATGTAAGTGATGATTGGCTGTTTGAAGTCGACCAAAGCGTCAACGATCATAGAGCCGTACTTCAACACTTCGTTGTACATGTCACGCTGACCACCAGAGAAACCTCTCCAGTTCGCCAAGATCATCAATGGCAACTGCTCACCGTTGTTGAAGTCGTTGATGGCCTGGGCGGTCTTGAAGGCAGAGTTTGGATACCAGACCTGACCAGCCTCCTGGATCATCTATTCGGTAGAGTCTGGGTTAGCTGGATCAGCTGGAACCAAATTCTCAACCATACGAGTCTCGACACCAATGACACCGAATGGAATACCGCCCAATCTGGCTCTACCAACGACGACACCCTTGGCCCAGCCATTGAGTGTCTCTTGGAATGAGTTCTTATCGAACAAACCAGACTCAAACTTGCCATCCTCGGTCTCACGACCAGCAATCATCCATCTAACGTCGTATTGCTCGTTACGAGTTGGAGCGTACGCGATGTCTCTATCCCAGTTGTCTTCTGGAGACTCCAAGATCGGAACAGGCATGTTTCTCTTGGCTGGAACGTACGATAACCAGTTCATGATCTGTTCAACACCAGCCAAGTCGTCTGGGGCAGTCAAGTGAGAAACACCGTTTCTGTGCATGATCTGTGTACCACCCAACTGGAGGTTGGAAGAGTACACTTCACGACCCAACAACTTGTTGATAGCAGGAGCACCAGTCAAGATGATCGGCTGGCCCTCAATCTGGATGGCTCTCTGACCCAATCTGACCAAGTAGGCACCAATACCAACGGATCTGCATGTAACCAAAGTGATGGTGAAAATGTCCTTGTAAGCCTTGGAAGTAGCACCGGCAATCAAACCGGAGCCTCTGAGACACTCAACACCCAAACCATCGTCGGCACCAATAATTGCCTTGATGACGTGTCTGACTTCACCGTTCTCAACAATTCTCTCAGTTACAACAGTCTTGGCTTGGTCTGCCTTGACGAGCTTGTCCATGCCATCCTCAGACAGGTACAAGTACTGGAAGCCCTTCTCGGCGTTTCCTTCTTCGTTCCAGGCGACCTGGAACAATGGGATCAACTCCTCAGCAATACCGATTCTGGCACCAGAGTTAGCAGACAAGTAGATTCTTGGAATACCAAGCTTTCTGGCAAGCTCAGTGACCTTGTTGAAGAAGTGGTCTTCCTGAGGACCGAAAGAACCAATTTTGTATGTGATGTCGTTAGCAACAACAAGCATCTGACGGCCTCTTGGGTACTCTGGTGTCTTCACAAGAAGCTTGAAACCAACCATACCAATATTGTTTGCACCTGGTTCTCTGGCAACCTCAGTGAGAATATCAGCATCATCGAGAATCAACTCAGTGGACTGGAAGAAGTCATCTGGAACCTTGGCGTTTGGAGCGTATCTCTTCCACTGGGAAAGAGTAGCCTGACGGAACAACTCAGGGAAGTCATAGACATAGGTTGTACCCATGAGGTGAGCCTTGTAACGCTTAGGTTGCAACTGCTCCTTAGCCGGGTATGGAGTAGAAATTGGTCTCAAGTGCATAGAACCGGCAGCACCAATGGACTTGAAGACCCAGTCACCCTGGGCGTTCTTGACCTCCATGTACAACTCAGACTTGACAACATAACCAGAGACGTTGTTGATCATAGCTCTCAATGGGAATGGAATACCGGTCTTTGGATCAGTACACATGATTCTGATCTCAGCAGCAGCAATTCTCAATCTCCACAATCTTCTACCGAATCTCTCCAAGAAGCCACCGAAAGCAGCCTCAACATCCTCTGGCAACACGTTGAAGACAGCAGAGAAGTTGATGAAGATGTGGTTGAGATCGGAGTTAGAGGTATCGATAACCTCCAAAGCGTCCAAGATGTCAGACATCAATCTGTTGGCCTCAGAAGTCAAGTACTCCTGTATGGTGATGTCATCACGGATACGGCCAGTTCTGATGATACCTCTAGTGAAGAATCTTTTGTCAACAGAGGAGTTCTTGCCAACAGCCTCATAGACATGGATGTTTCTGTTGTCAGTGAAGACTGGCTTGATGTTGAAGTTAGACAATCTGCCCAACTCCAACTGGTATGCCAAAGCTGGCTCGATGTGACGAATGGTCTTGTCCTCTTTGTAGTCTGGGCCTCTGAAAGTGTAGTATCTTGGGTAGGTACCATCAGTGGAGCCAAATACGAAAGTGATACGACGGATAGCAGTAGCAATCAAGTCATCTTTAGCATCGACAAGAATGGTAGACAATCTCTCAAGGATCTCCTCCTCCGTCTCGAAACCATCAGAGTTAGCAACAACAACATTGGCAACGTTGGACAAGAGGGAGTCGTTCTGTGGACCTCTGTTTGGAGCTGGGCCACGAGAACCATCAGAAGACTTACGTGGGAGCTTCTCCAAACCTCTCAAGAGGGCTTCCTCAACATCATCCAAATGCTGAGCTGGAACCAAGAGACCAGTTCTCAGAGGCTGAGAGTCGTCAGTTGAGACAAAGGTCAAATCGGAAACAGAAACAGCTCTGCCCATTGCTGTCTTGTTACCCTTAGCGTCTGGAATGGCGTTGAAGGCAGCAGAGGAGAGAGATGGCAACTGGAACTTCCATTCAACAATAGGTGGTTCAGTACCAGATGGAGTGTGGTGAGTCAAGTTACCAACAACGTTGTAAGCACGGTAAGCACGACGAACGTACACCTCGGCGGCAGCTGCTGCGACGTATGGGTTTTCACTGGCAAGGAACTGAGTCAAGACATCAAAGACAATGTACTTGGAATCGATAACGTCCTTCAAGACATCGAGCTGTGGAGCACGGTGGGCAGACTCGGTGGCGCCATAGCTTGGCTGAACAACAGATGACTTCAAGATGTGCTCCAACTGTTCGGATCTCTCCTTGATTGATGGCAAAGAACACTGGATGAGAATCTCTCTGGCCTTGATGGAAACCTTAGCCGTAGCTCTGGCTTCCAACTCAACGACCTTCTTTAATGGAGCACGCAAGACATCGGCAACTTCGCTGCTCTGTTGACAGAGTGGTTGGTAGTGCTTCAAGATAGCAAGAATCAAGGAGTTCTTCGAAGAAACTCTGGAGTGAGAGAGCACAATACCGACAACCTTGTTCAAGTCGCTCTTGTTCTCGTCACGGAGCTTCAAGACGATGTCTTCTTCTCTGATATTAGAGCCAGAGAACAATGACTCGACATTGTAGTACTCGGTGATGAGGTCGGCAAAGACGGAGTGCTCATGTGCTTCCAATCCCTTGGCGTAGCGCTGAGCAATGTCAATCAATGGAGCAGCAACCTGGCTGAAAAGAGCTGGCGCATCTGGGCCAGAAGCAGTCTTCTCGAGAAGCTTGGCAATCTGTCTGGCTGGGAATGGAGCAGATCTCTGGGAAGCTCTGGTGACAAGGCCAGTGAGCTCCTCGTCAAGCTTTGCTGGAAGTCTAGAATGCAAAGCGGAAATCTGCTGGTTCCACTCAGAGTATGGCAAAGCTGGGTCTCTCAAAACTTCAATCAAGTTCTGCAAAGTGGAGTTCATCACAACCTGGTTGTCGTAACCAGCAAGGGTGTTCTTCAAAGTAGACAACAAAGCATGGAACTTGTGGACCGGCTTAGTACCCTGAACAATTGGGTCACCGTACTGTGGCAAGATGCCCTCGAATGGAAGAGCATGCTTAACCTTGGATGGATCGTCCAATGCAAGGATTGCAAGGATATCACCGGCAGCAACGTTGGAACCTGGTTGCTTGACAAGCTGAACAATACCATCCTCACCAGCAATAAGAGGCATGCACATCTTCATGACTTCAACTTCAGCGTAAGCCTGACCGGCGTTGACGTGTTCACCGTTCTCGACCAAGTACTTGACGAGCTTACCAGGAGAAGGTGTTCTGAGCTGAGTTGGGTCGTTCTCAACCTCCAACAAACATGTCTTGGAGTCCACAGACAATCTGGTTGCACCAACCTGCTCCTTCCAGTAAACAGTGTGTGACTTACCGTCCAGAGCAATCAGCAAACCGCCATCAGACAACTGCTTGACACCGACTTCGGTCTTGGAACCGTTGATGAACAAGGTGTATCTGTCAATAGCAGACTGGGCAGCAGTGAACTTGTATCTGTAACCCTCGTAGATGAACTCAACAGGGTATATGGTCTTGAGCAAGTCCTTGCCTGGCACCTGACCCTTCTCCAAAGAGGCAACATAAGACTCACGAGCCTCCTGAGACATGATGTGGGCCTTGGTGACAGCACCGCAAATAGTGGCAATGGTGGTATCTGGTCTCTCGGCAGTCAATTTCTTGGAGATCAACTCATCCAACCAGCCAGTGGTGATAGTGTTGTCCTCGAAGTCAGTGGTTTCCAAAAGCTTGATCAAGTACTCCACGGTAGTCTTGAAGTCACCTCTGATAGACAACTCCTTCAGTGCAACGACCATGTGCTTTCTGGAAGCCTGTCTGTTCTCACCGAAAGCGAAAATGTGACCAAACTGAGAGTCAGAGAAGGAGTGGATAGAAGAGTGGTTAGCAACAGAGAAGTAACCCCAGACGTTAGAAGATGATCTGAAGTTCAACTCCTGTAAAGAACCACCAGATGGCTTGAAACCTTCACTTGGGTCCTCAGAGGTGATACGACAAGCGGTACAGTGACCCTTTGGAACCGGACGTCTCTGAGTGGCCTTTGATGCCTCGGACTCGAAGTCAAAGTCGATTTCAGTAGACGTATGTGGGTCAACACCGTAGTACAATCTGATGTCACGGATTCTGTGGAGTGGGATACCCATGGCAATCTGCAACTGAGTGGCTGGCAAGTTAACACCGGTAACCATCTCAGTCGTTGGATGCTCAACTTGCAATCTTGGATTCAATTCCAAGAAGTAGAACTTGTCCTCAGCGTGAGAATACAAGTACTCGACAGTACCAGCGGAGACGTAACCGACAAGCTTACCCAATCTAACAGCAGCCTTCTCCATCTGTGTGAAAGTATCGCTCTTGGCAACTGTAACTGGTGCCTCTTCGATAATCTTCTGATGACGTCTCTGGACGGAACAGTCACGACCAAAGAGAGAGATGTTCTTCCCATACTGGTCAGCGAGCAACTGGACTTCCAAATGTCTGGCGTTACCAGCCAGTTGCATGATGAAGATAGGAGAGCCTGGAATCTCGTTGGCAGCTTGGTGGTACAAGGCCTCGAAGTCTTTTTCGTTGTCAACCTTTCTGATACCTTTACCACCACCACCTTCGGAAGCCTTGATCATGACTGGGAAACCAATCTCCTTGGCAACCTTGAGACCCTCCTCCCAGGAGTTGACACAACCCTTGGCGTATGTGTCATCGTCCACGGAAACAAGTTTGGTCTCTGGGTCGACCTTGACGTCCTTCACACCAGTACCAGACCATGGGATACAAGGAACATCTGCGTGCTGGGCAACAATGGTAGATGAGATCTTGTCACCAAGAGATCTCATAGCGGAACCTGGAGGGCCAATGAAAAGAATCTTTCTCTTGGAAGCAGCAAGCTTTTCTGGCAACAATGGGTTCTCGGAAGCGTGACCCCAACCGGCCCAGACAGCATCGACTTCTGTTCTCTCGGCAATCTCGACAATCAAGTCAACATTGGCGTAGTTGTTATTGTTGGTACCACCTGGAACTTCCACATACTGGTCAGCCATTCTAATGTACTCGGCATTGGCCTCCAAATCTTCAGGTGTGGCCATGGCGACAAACTGGATCATTCTTTCGTTGCCAAATGTTTCGTAGGCCCATTTTCTGACGGATCTGATCTCCTTCACGGCAGCGATACCGTTGTTGGAGATCAAAACTTTGCGGATCACTGTGTGACCACCGTGCTCCTTGACGAAGTCTCTGAGTGGACCCGGTTCGGCAACGTCGATTGTATTTAGACCGATGAAGTGTGGTGGGATGGATTTGTGGAGGGCTGAGTAGTCTGTCTCAACCTTCATTGATGGGGCAGAAACCTCACTGATGTTTTCTTCACTCATTTTGTAGGATTGGGTGTAAGAGATGTGGGAGGTTTGTGTGTAGTTGTGATGAGAGGTCAATGGACGTAACTTCGTAAGATATGTGGGGGTTCTTAAAGCGAAGTTGGAACGTGAAATGCGGAGGTTCAAGAGTCCTGGAGGACGTAAACAAGTGCGCCTTAAGGAAATATGAGATAGTCTTTGGATACTGATAATGGTTGTTAGTCCCTCTGTTCGTATTCTTGCAGTGGTGAGCTGTTATTCACTCAATTGTGCGCTAGATCAATGATGGACTTGTTGCCGTGGAGAAAACCTTATGTGGCAAACTGGCTTTCACGATAGAGATCAAATGAGTGTTGGACTGTTGGAAGTTAAGCGAAGCTTTGTGTGTATTTGGTGGTTGTGAATGGATTGACTGTGTTCAATATCGGTGGTGTGTCGTTGTGTCTTCCAGTGTCGCGCCCCTGTTAGTTGCGGAAAGTCCATCGCCATCGGGCACCCCTAGGCGTTGCAAGACGTGAAGCCCAACAAAGTGAAAATGTGTTGAAATTTTTTGGCGCGGGGACACACGTCAACAGAAGGGCGCGCAAGCCGGCCGATGAGGTAGACACAAGCCAGAGAAAGGGATAGAGCTTATAGGAATGTGGAGAGTGGATTGAGCCATGAATAGATTGATCTTGGTTTCGATTGCCATAGAGATGCTTTTTTTGGTGGCGTCATAGACTATGCACCAGCTGCGAGCGTCATAATATTCTGTCCGTAGATAGATCTGGGGAAGCGGTGTTTGATATGGTACTAGCGGGCAGCAATTGAATGATAACTTGTGGATAGATAAAGAAGGACAATACTTACTTTCAAAGACGAATTCAAGAAGTTTTCAGTGAGATGTCGAACGTGCAAACGATTGGAAAGTGATTGAAAGCAATGGGTGTGGGATGAATGCGTTCAATCAAATGTAGCGTTAGCGTGGAAGAAGTGTTTAACTATCTGTGCTTCTATTATATGAGAATGTGGGGGATGGTAGTGATGCAACAGACAATTATCGCTTTTTCTTACGACTCTCGTTGGTTAAGGTGTTCAGAAGGGTTCTTTGTAGACACGTTGGATTAAGTGAAGCAGGAATCAGATCTGCTTTTAAGGAGATGAGCTCCACGCTCCAGAGTTCCGCATGTTCGCGGTTTGTTGAATTATCCAACAACCTAAGGAGCGTTGCCGTGGTAACTACCATTGACGTAAGTGCGGCCCGCGTCGTTCATAGTTGTTAGAGGTACTTGAGTGCTAGAAAATCTACAAGATCCAGAGATACAAAGTTGGTGATGATGTAGTAATTTCGTCATCAGTCTTGCGTTAACATTCGTTACAATTTCGCTGTAGTTGTAGAGTTAAGAGTGATCACTGATGAACAAGCACGTTGGGTAATAATAGTGATCTCGACTGGATCTGGGAGCAGCGTACTACGAGATTCGAGTGGACTCGTCTAGCCAATAATTGCTATGAGCTGAACCTTTGGCTGTCCATATATGCATGAAACAAATCAAAGCTCGTGTTGGTTAGCTTCTACAACAACACTGCCAAACTTCTCGTGATAATTGAACTGCTTGATCGCTATATATTAGGCCTATGATCATTTTCCCTCGACATCAAAGATCGAGGAGTTCATGATGATCAGTGTCGGCAATCCGGCAAATGATCGGTGATAAACCGCACGTTCCGACAAGCACGTTACACGGTATATAACGCGTTGGATCTTTGTTGGGGCAAGTGATGTTCTGATGTTTCTTGACATCACAAGCTTATGTGTACGGAGGTGATCCGGATTTATAAACAAACCGGCCACTGAAAGTTACAAAAAAGTATGAACTATACGATTGAAGGTTTTATAATTTATAGGTATTTAGACAGCCTGAAACTATGTACTGTATATTAAATTGAGCATTTTTTTTTAACTTCAAATGACCTCTTATTCGACAAAATAAAGTATCTATATGTTAGTACAAACAATAAACGAACAAGAGTCTTTACAACTTTAACAATTCTCTCAATCTCTTCTCTCAGGCTTCACAGTTTGCACAAGTTTTTATAAATGAGAAACAATATATTATTAATTAGCTGGTCCATAATTTTTGTCTGATCAAGCTGCTTGTATATTAAGCGCCTGCAGCATATGCCCGCGGTACAGCGCCACCAGCTTATATAATATATTAAAACTAGTTACGTCTCAAGTTTCCTACCAATGTGCTCATAGAAAGAACCTTTTCATCCAGCTGTAGTTATAACTCGAACATTTAGCTATTTGTGTGAGAATACTCGAAGCGTAAGTCTATCACTGATCCAATTCCTACTTTGGATTCATGGTGTACGGATGTTTCGTACATTACTTGCACAAACCAATGTGTGGTATTTAATAAGACAGACGTATCAGAATCAGACTCCGATATCTTAAGGGCCACAAATACAAGTATCAAGTATCCATGAATCAAGACTCAAGAGGTTTATTCAGCTATCTATGCTTCAGATGAGCGGTATCTGGATGGCCTTTATTTACAAGCAAAGGTTTGCTGAAGTGTCCCTACCAACTCCATCGCTACTCTGTGGAAAAGTTTCAGCACTGTCAAATCATAAGACGTTAATACATCAGCAGCTGAGATGAGCCCATAAACGTACCAACCAAAAACCCATGTTAAACAGAAGAGCGGTCAATCTACCATTGAGAAGGTTGGCCTTATCAAGATGTCAATCAACCAGTGTACAACCAAGGAAGTTGACAGGAGTTTGGGAGCATGATTCCGACCCGATTGATACCAGTAGGTCCCTCTCCACAGACATGACTAGCCTGCCTTTTGCCTACAGAAAGGAGAGTGAGGCCTTCGGCCAGCTTGTGAGGGACCACCACTACGATCTTACTGGAATCAACGAGTCTAATGTGAAAGTCATACCAAGAGAGGAGATTTTGAAGAAAAACGAAGAGCTCGCTAAGATGGATTTTGCACAGCTCGAGGGCGAACCTACACAGAGAGTACACGAGAAGACACTACAGGGACGTATCAGCAGAGACCAAGTGAAAATCCCCGAGAGAATTACAAAAAGCATCTACAATCATATGCTTGCACTCAGGCTACCGAAAGTGCTGAGATATCAAGTTGCACAGAAGTACGTCGAACTACAGGAGGACCAGGTATATTCACCTACAAGGAAAGTTCATGAGAATGACGTTCATATTGCTGCGTTCTTTGCTCAAGATTATGCATCATCGTACCAAGTCCTCTCTGAAATGAAGAAACGCTTACTTGATTTTCAACCTGAAAAGGTTCTCGACGTTGGGTATGGTCCAGCTACAGGGATGCTTGCTCTGAACGAAATCATGGGACCCGAATTCCGCCCAAATGTCAAAGAAGCGGTGATAATCGGACATCAGGGAATGCAAGATAGAGCAAAGGTGCTGCTTTCGAGACAGATTTGTGAGTACCCTGGTGCCCTCGAGGAGCTATTCACCCAGGAAGAGATGGAGGAAGGTATCAGCAAAGATGAAGACATCTTATTTGACGACTTTGTTGGGGAAGTGAAGACCAACAAGATCAAGATTAAGACCAAACTCAGTGGAGAGATAAATCCAAACAAGAAGTACGATTTGATCATAGCCCAGCATCAACTACTACAGGACCCTCTTCGCTTCCCGTACGAGGTTGACGACAACATCGATGTTCTGTTGAAGTGTCTTGAGCCAGGTGGTGTTTTGGTGATCGTGGAAAGAGGAACACCTCTTGGATTCGAGTGTGTTGCCAGGGCAAGACAGGTTATGATCAGACCTGAAAGATACGAGAACGAGTCGGGAAAGATTCCAAGACCATACATCAAGGGCTCCACATACAAACCCAAGTCTTCGGTATTGATGAATGAGTTCGAGAATCACGAGAATGATATGGAATTTGCAGGCGTTGATGATGCTAGGTTGGCAGATGAGTTGAACGCCAAGTACGGAGAAGTTTCAGAGGAAGACCTCGAGTTTGAAGATGAGGTCTTGGATGGTGCCGATATTCTGGATATGGATCTTAGTGTTGACAAGAGACCTGACTACCACATATCCATTGTTGCTCCATGTGCTCATCATAAAAAGTGTCCGTTGCAAACATTGAACCCACAGTTCTACTCGTATCCAACAGGGAAGAAGCTCAACTGGTGCCATTATGAGCAGTCAGTGGAGAGACCAAGATATTTGATGGAATTGAAGAGAGGCCAAGTCCTGTCCTCCAAATGGGAGACTAAGGACGAAGTTTCCCCTACAAGAGGTTCAACTGGCTCGGGTAGAGTTGGTGCCAATAACTACGAGCTCACCAATTACTCGTACCTCATTGCACAGAGATCTGCTAACGACAGTGCTACATTGGATGATATTGAGACCGAACGTGAGAACGCCACACAGGACTTCAAGGTCGGAACACAGACAGAGGATCCAACATACTGGCCTCGTATCTTAATGAACCCTGTCAAGCGTAAGGGACATGTCACTATGGCGTTGTGTGGAGCTAGCGGTGAAGTGGAGAAATGGACAGTTTCTAAGTCATTTGACCGTGTGGCTTACCATGATGCAAGAAAGGCTCATGCTGGTGATTTGTGGGCACTGGATGCGAAGACAAAACTACTGGGGAGATCCAACCAAGACGAAGGATTGAGAGTTAAACTGGAGAACTACGAGAAAGAGTTGTTAAAGAAACAGAAGAAAGATACCAGATTGAGATCGAAGGAGGATAGAAAGAAGTTCGAAGTGAGAGCAGCTGAAATGATGCAGAAGGGAGACGAAACACCAGAGGAGATGATCGACTTCTACACATCCAAGTTTAACATGTCCAAAAGACAAAGACAGAAGGATAAGAAGAGCGGCATTCGCCAGTATTACGATTGAAACGACCTTGAACATAATTTATTTATTCGATAGACCAACCTTGTACATATATGGGATACCAGGCTTCCATCACTCGTAGTCGTGCTCATCATCATCGTCGTCGTCGTCATAATCCATTCCTTCATCTACTTGATCATCTTCAGGTTTGGCAGCCTCATTCAACCGTGTGAGTTTTGACATGGCTTGGACGACGAATGGCCGTATTTCATTAATCTCCATCAGCGACAGGTTATCCAGTTGTAAATGAGACTCGTTGATGAGCTTAAGACCCTTCTTGATTTTGATTTGTCGTATCTCCTTGAGGTCTTGTACGAGAGCTTTAAGCTTGTAAGGTTCATCAGTGAGGTCATCAAAAGCGTTCTCAAAGAAGATCTTGGCCAGTTCTAACCAGTTGCGCGGTAGTTTGGAGAAACTTTCAGCTTCTGAGACTTCAAAGTTGTAGAGCTCTTGTAACTCTTTGAGACCAAGCCATGCTGGAGGTACTATGGAACATTTGCGCTGTGATTTGAGGATGAGGGCAAGCCACAACGGGACATCGACTCTATGCATGGCTCTAATGTTTGGTATTTTGTCAGTGATGAGGTCGATACCGTTCATGGTGTAACGAGGCAGAATAGTGATCATCTCATTTTCCGTAAGAAACTCGATTTCTGCCGGTGTAAACGTGTTCTTGAGGTGGTTCGGAAGAGACATGTCTGCAGGAAGTATTTTGAAGTTGAGATCCCTTCTTCCGGAGTGGGTATGGCCACCTCTACACGTGAAATGGTTGAAAAGTCTGAAACTTCAAGAGAGATTGAAGTTACGCGTCGGCCGGGATGATGTGGATTTCGGTTACCTAATCAACACTGAGTTAATGACATAAAAATAGTGTAAGCCAGGTTTTTTTTTTCTGCACTCATCCATCTCTACACACGATGCCCTGTCACACAACTGGTGTGGGACAGAATTGTGACCTCTGCGTCTCCAACTACTCAGCGCACCATCAAACTCCTTCTCCATCCAAACCCAGACCAAATTGATCTGCGGGAGCTCGCAGACTACATTGAGTTTGTTTGGGGAATCCGAAACCAATATAGACACACCACAGCCCCGGTATTACCTCCTCCTCTAACTGAGGACACCATCATAGGGTCTTTACATTACTTCAAGACCATCAAGGGATCCATTACAGGGTACTACTCGTATTGAGGAGTTACGCTGAATAAGGTTCTCATCCGATTAACCCAGAGACTATTGATTTGATCACCTATAAGTATTGATCAGATTGTTATCGTTTTATTTGAACGATCTGGTCACAAAAACCCTAGGCGGTATTTGCAATAGTACATAGAGAATTAGTAATTCTACATCCCAATTAAAAAAAAAAAAAAAAAAA
>JAKVQR010000249.1:11153-39715 GCA_030462915.1 Petasospora meyerae | reverse complement strand
ATTTTACTGCTACCAAATCCTGAAAGCGCGAGTGGAAAATTTAGTGGAAATCCACTACGGCTAAAGTCCTCTAATCACAAGGGTAGTCCAGTCTCCAGGCTCAGTCGTGTAAGAAAGCGGATAGAAGTGATCACAACGGGAGCCTGTGATTGGCCATACGTGATACCGGGATACACCAGTGACCATATTAGCCTGTCAAAGCGGACACCTCAAAAAGCTGAACGTCATCGAGCATTGAGCATCAAACAACGCCGTCATGCTGAACCAAGAGAGCGAGCATGGACCAGCCAAGTGACGAACTTTCCATCGGCCTCCTACAACTCGGGAGCACACTCCACCATAGCCTGGACTCTGGGCCTCAGGAGTCAGTACCGTGTTATATACGTTATACCAGGTGATGTTTGGTCCCACACCACCTGTGGAGGCCTCGTAAAGTGCTGCTCGTTAGTAGTTACCCGACAGACAACCCGGACTCGCGCCAATAAAAACTCCAGTCATCGGCCACGTCCTGTATGGTAGACGTTCTAGGTCAAGGGAGGAGATATAAGACAAAATTATGAAACTGCTGGACACCTGAGAGTGCTGCTATATAACCCCAACCTGTCACACATATCGTCTCCCTCCCACTGCTGGCTATTTTCTTGAAGCTCCCTCAGCACATTCCTCTCACCGTCACCTCACCACTCGCCAGCGATCAACAGGGATCTCAACCATCGCCATGCCAGACCCAGAGCAGCAGGCCGGCGACCGCACGGACCCGCCACCGCAACCAGAACTGAGCACAGTGCCCTGTATCTCGTGCCGGATCAGAAGAAAGAAGTGCGACAGAATCAAACCGAGATGTAGCAGGTGCCAACGACTCAACATCCCCGTCGACTACTGTATCTACCATGAGAACGACGGTGTCTTGGAGAAGGACATCCGTTCCACTCTGACCAGGGAAAGACTCAACAACGACTCCTTGAAGAGAGAGCTGGCACACTACACGGCAGTCAAGTCCCTACTTTTGAAGAACAAGAACATACCAGTAGAGCAACGGTTCTTCTCTGGGCACACGGACCCCCCTTAGGATCCCACCATCACCAACTCCGACAACCCGGATCTGCCGGGTTACCTTGGTTCCATCTCCCTCCCAGTGAACGTGGCATACCCTCAGCATTACAAGGCCATGATCAAGCTTATCATCGGTGTGGTGGAGCATGGCCGTCTTAAGCATGCCTTGGAGAAGGAACTGCGGATCGTCACCAGCCCAGTACTGGAAGATTTCTAGAACCAAGTCGCTGCTGCATTCATTGGTGCTCCATTGAGAGACCAAGGCGATGTCCTCATCTATAACCTCATGACTGAGCTTCTCTCGTTGATGCCCAACAAAGACATCTACAGGTTCTGTTTTGAGCAGCTCAGACAGAGAAACACTTCGGGGTATCTACTGGGTCTTCCTCGACTATCACCATCACTCGTCGAAGAGATGGAGAATATTGTCCAGTACGACAGCGATGGACTACCTCGTTTAAATGTCGATCTCACCAGACAGAGCGAGAAGATCATCATCCTGTTCCTCACACTGAACTTGTTCAGTCTCAGTCAGTTTGCACTCTCCAGAATGGACCCAAGTGTCCTTCCTTTCCAACTATCAAAGGACAACCACTTCCTCACTACACCATACCATCTCTACACACAGGCATTGCTCAACATAGACCTCATTGGTGGACATATCAAACTGAACTTCATGGAGGGCCAGTCACCTCTTCTCATCGTGCTAGTGACGTTGGGTCATGCTTGTCAAAGATACACTGTGGGCACAGAGTACATGATGAATAAGTTTAAGCCACAAGAGGCTCCAATGACCACCAGAATGATCTTCCACCTAGCTAAACTCTTACATTTGGACGATATGGAAAAGCATCACCCGAACATGACCAAAGAGGACCTTGACATGTACCACGAAGTATGGTATTGCCTTCTCACTATGGATATCATCGATTCTATGTCGCTGGGCATACTCACCAGTGTGAGATGGGAAGACGTCCCTAAAGATGTCGGGCCAGAGAACAAAGTTTATGAGGCACTCCGCATAGCTCATGAGAGTCTCAACATGATGAATTCTTTCGACGGTGAACTGACACCAGAGGACTCCATACAGCTCTATCTCACCGTGGTGGAAAGATTGGAGTACGGATACACGAAAGTCGATGGGTCAATACAGGAGGACCACAACCTGATGAAGAACCTCAGCGTCTCAGAAAGGTCACAACTGGATTCCGAAGCCGTTCCAGGGTTGTACCGTGCAGTGGAGCGTGGATTGGTGAGAACTATCTACATTGGACTGATCCAAAGTTGTTACGATCTATGTTGCCGTTGTTTGAACAGCATCGGCGAGACCGAACACAACTCATTGAGGGCAAGGGCATACAACATCCTTGCACATAAGTACGCTTACGCTGCATTGCAACAGATGTCCAACTTCTGTCAAGTGGCATACATACTGGGAAACAACCCACACAGCTATGTCGGCGCCTTCCACATCATCCAGGTTTGTCAGTTCTCCTATGGGTTTGAAACTGTTGCGGTGTTAAGGTCCGTTATGTGGCTCGGGTACAAACATTTTTCGATGGGTAATGTCTCTGATAAAGTTATCCTGGACCATCTAATGAACTCACAGGAGAATCTGGAGTTTGACAAGTACCTCTACCAACGTCTGGTGGATTCAGGAGAGTGTCGCAACGCTCCACTGTTCCACGAGTTGGTTGACATGTCCAGAGATCACAACCTTGAGTATGTCTGTGAGAAGTTTGTCCGGTTGCCTGAGCTCAACATGCTGGTATACCTGGCCCATGGAAGCCTTCTGAAGACGCAAGTGGAGTACTTGAACCCTCGCCATGCCAACCTGCAGTTCTTGAAGATGACAAAGACCTACATCTTGAGCAGAAGATTCGCAGCCATTGCTCACAAGTTGCTACACTCCCAGGAGCTTGAGGAGTTTGAGAATTTGCAGAAAGCGCAGTCCAGAGGCTTCCCTACCAACTATTATCAAGTGAAGAAGGAAGAGTACGAGGATGCTCAGATACCACCACCTCCTGTCGTCAACGCTCCAACATCACGGTCATCTTCAATCAACGAGTTCGGAGGCACTTTCAAAGAACTCTACGAAGAGGCTTTCAAATCCTCGAAATTCGACATCAACAGTTTCTATGGTCAATTTGACGACATGGACGACACTCACTAATTAAATATGCATATAACTTCTTATTTATTTGTTAACGAATTGATGAATTAATTACGTCTCTTTCACAAAGACAGCTGCTGCGCCCATACCGGTACCCAAGCACATAGATGTCACACCGATTTGACCCTTCTACAATTCCCTCATCAACGTGGCAACTTGTCTGGCACCAGTAGCGGCCAATGGGTGTCCAAGTGCAATGGCACCACCACGAGGATTCACCTTAGCCATATCAATGCCAACATGGCGGATGGAGAACAATGCCTGCGCTGCGAATGCCTCGTTGATCTCATACACGTCAATGTCATTAACACCAAGTCCAGTAGCCTTGAGGACTTCCGGGATGGCGTAGGCAGGACCAACACCCATAATTTCTGGAGGCACACCGAGAACTCTGAAGTCAACAAATTTACCAACGATTGGTAGTCCCATCTTCTTGGCAACATCACGGCGAGCAAGTAACACACCAGATGCACCATCAGAGACCTGTGAGGAGTTACCAGCGTGTGTAGATCCGTTTTTTTTGAAAGCTGGTCTGATCTTGCTCAACGACTGAGGTGTGACGCCCTTTCTTGGGCCACCATCGGTATCCACCACGACACGTTTCTTCGTGACTTTAGATTCTTCAGTCTCGTCATCCTCTTCCTCCTCGGTGACTTCAATCTCCAATGGCAAGATCTCATCCTTGAACAAGCCAGACGAGACAGCCTCCTCAGCCTTGTTGTAAGATGCTGCGGCAAAGGCATCTTGGTCATCTCTAGTGATGCTGTACTTGTCTGCAACGTTCTCATTGGTGATACCCATTGGAATTTCACATTTTTTGGCATCCACGTCCTTCTTCAACAATGGGGAGAGCTCTGTGAGAGCACCTGGACCGTAGTGCTGTGTCATCGACTCCACACCACATGCGAACCCCATGCTAATCTGGCCAGCTCTGATCTTTATGGCAATGTCGTTCACACAGGTGAGCGAAGAGGAGCACTGTCTGTTGATGGCAACGAAAGGAGTAGTGTCTGGGATACCAGCGGCAAGCACAGCAGCACGGTGTTCAGTGGCGCCAGCACCCTTGTTCAACACGTTACCACATGACACGTCCTCAATCTTGGAAGGATCTACCTTGACTTTCTCCAAGAACTTCTTCACAAATCTGTAGAGCAACTCGTCCGACTTGACGTCTTTGAAAAGACCCTTACCGCCCTTTGTAATGGCTGTTCTGTAGGCAGCAACGATGACCACATCATCTTCCTTCTGCTCTCTGAGCTTATCGAGGTGAGCGGAGGATGTGAGGTGTTGGTTTATTTGGTTCAATCTGTCCATCGTAGGTTGTAACTTGTGTGTATCTTTTGAAAGTGATGTGAAGGGTGAAGGAAAGACGTCAGATCAACCGTTACCGAACATGTCTCGGTTCTGCTTTTATATCAAAACCCCAGAGTTCCCCGATGGCGTTGAAAAGGTGGGGTTTACACTCTGATGACCCTCGGCGTTCCAAGATCAAAGCGTGCAAAACTTTAAATTGTGGAGAAGTGGCAGATGACGGGAAAGAAAAGAGGCAACGGTTTCAACTTTCAACTTTCAGCCGAGGCTTTGACGGGACCGAGGGCGCATGTGGTGTCCGGGTGTGTCAAAGCATTCGCGAACTCGTTTGACACAGCTAGGTTGCACTATCTTGGCAAAGTGGGCTGTTCAGTTCTTGACAAACCGGCAGCAAAAGGTGAAGTTACAACTCACTGCTATCCCACACAGCCTTGATTGTGAGCCCAGTGTTGTCAGATAAGACAGAGATACCAGTCATCAATATTTGCATACATATCGCTACCGATTCCTATCAATCTTCTTGAGCTATCCATCACATAGCTTGAAGTCCCGGTACCACCTTTCTCCACAAAAACCCTACCCGTTGTAAACCCGTTGAGATCAGTCAGTTATACACATCCCAATCATGACAGAGAGAGGAAGAATGAGTACACTTGAACCCACACTGGGGACCAATCTACGTTCGCTATCTCGTGGTCGTACCAGGTCAAGAAGCAAGATGACCCGTTCAACTTCAAGAAAGCGTTCATCCGCAGAAGACAACAACTTTATATGGTCTATCTTGATGCATGACCCTTACGAGAGATTTCACCCAAAGAAGTTACTACCACGGGGTGCCCCAGATATCGGTAAAGATGGAGATGTCAGTGAAGAAGAGCAGTTGAGCGACGAAGAACCGGATGGCGATTTCGACGCCAATGAGGTCAAATTGCCGAACTACATGTTCTCCATCAATGACTACTACAAGAGAAGAGTTGGGAACGATCCAGAGGCACAGACTCAGAGATAGAAGATGGAGGAGCAACGTTTGGAGAATATGAAGCTTCGGGGATAGAAGAGTATCAAGTTGACAGAGGCATTGGCATTACAAAAGGCTTTTGAGTACGCAAAGGAGATCAACAGTCCAGTTCCTGATGACATGTACCAGAGAATCCAGCAAGAGCTTGGTGAACTGGGATACAGTGCCACCATGACACCTGATGACATGGCAAGATTGGGAAACAACATTGAGAAGTGGATCATCCAGTACAAGAAGTACGTGGAGAGTGCGAGTAACAGGAGTTCTACCGGAGGTGCCACTGGTAACGGCTTGGATAGCATTGCATCAAGGCTTGCTGCGAAGAAGAACATTGAGGTCTCTGAGATGAAGTGCAATTACGAAAACCCAAGAGCGGCTTTGAGTCTTACTTTGAATGACTTCTTTGGAGATGATATTCCAATTGGAGGAAAGAGCAAGCGGAAGATCCTCATATACACTGACATGTCGACAGATTCTATGATGGCCATTCAGTATACCATTGGCTCGATTGTGCAAAGTGGTGACGTGTTGTACGTTGTTAACACTTCAGGGGAGCACACACATATCGAATACTATCAGAACCAGTGTAAACGATTGCAAGAGGAGATCACAAACTATTTAAAGCTGCTATACGATCCCGAGTTCAAGTTGCATGTGGTAGTGGAGAGCACCTACCGCAAGTATCCGAAGCATTTTGTCGATCAACTAGTGAAGTACTTGGAACCAAACCTCTTTGTGATATCCTATTACACATTGACGAAGACCGCAAACTTCTCCAATTTCATGACTGGATGTCCTTTCCTGGTGATCAAGAGGAGAAACCATACCAAGGGCAAGGACAGCAACTCTCACTCAATGGGAACTCAAGTGTTCACCAGTATGATTTGAGGAATGAACTGCACTCCATGCTCGAGATTTCAATCATGAGATATCTGGTATATCGTCGCCTTGGGCTTTGGAAACCACCACAAATAACTAACCGCAATCTTTATCTATCTCGTGACCTGTAGCTTTCCCGGAGAGGTTTGACACATGAGAGTTGACTGATCTAGTAGCTGTCGAGGACGACTCGATGCAGCTGTTATATACGTTCTCTCCTGTACCCGGGGCACTTGAAGCGGAGGTCCGATGGTCTTTTCTCCGAGTCGACCGTTGAGCCGTTTCTTTTGGTTCCATCGAAGCATCGAATAGGCTATTTTTGAAGTTGAGAAAGCCTCACTAAAGAATACGATGCAATTGGAATATTTATTCCTTACTAGTGAAATAATTTCAGGAGAGTAATTGGACATCTAATTGTAAAGAGTCACATCAGATCTAGCGTAACGGATAACGTCTGTCAGTGATTTGATGTCGATTGGCCGCTCTCCGGGAGTTACGTATGATCGAACCGCGACGTACGGGTGCTGGGCTCCAGGCAGCTAGTGTACAGGTGAGGTTTCTCCGGGTACGTGAAGTAACGTCACTATTTCAACGTGTAGTACATATGACAAATATTTGTGCCATGCCGAGCTGTAATTTTTGCCCCTGATCACTCACCTGATGGCAGTCGAGGCCCACATTTAAACGTTCAAGTTCATATCGGGAGACTTTGAGAATATGGCTCCTGAAAATCAGAGTCTTTGAACTTTGTAATACCTGAAGGACGTATCTGCATTGATACCAAGTATTCAAATAGTGCCCTGGATAAATGATATCTGAGCTTTTTGAAGGTACCTCATCAAGGGGTACACATGATGACTAGTGGTCTCCTTCTACTCAGACCTTCGTATCCCGCTAGACCTGGACGCTCATAATTTCTATGTGTATATACATCAGACTCTGTCTGCGTTCTTATAATCGACATCTTTTTCAGTAGTATATGAGTTTACTGTTTGTTTTGAGTGAGTATTGAGACATTGAGGCCATAGGCGTCCATGGGGGAAGAGCACCTCCAGGGGTTCCAGCGGAATCTTGCAAGACACTACCCTCATGACAAGCTTGTGTTCTGATTTATAGATTGAAATCACAATATGAAGGTTGAATATGAGTTGTACACAGAGCTAACAGATCTCGAACCACTTTCACGCCTACCCCAGTAGTCACCCCGCCATGATGCGTACGCGGTTGTTCAACTCCTCCACAGACTACAGTGCACACGCGCCAGCTCGGGAACTTGGTAGTCGGGGGTCGAGGGTCCCGTTGAAGTCTCAGCTCCAGCATCGCGCCGGAAGAGATGGTACGATCAGAAGGGTCAGTTTCCCGGAGCACCTCATAAGGGACTTTGGAAGCAGAACCCAATGAAAAGTAGTCCATTAGATAGTAAGAGTCTCAAGGATTAGTCCAATGTAAATTGTTCCAGACCTTTCATTATTGTAAAACGTCATTGGACCAGTAGAAAGCACTTTCCGGAGTCTCATGGGCAGCTCCCCAGCTTACATGGCTGACTGTGAGATGGCGGTTATTTTTTTCTTTTTTTTCACTCATGCAGACATCATCGAGAGCACCATGTGTGTGTCCCCGCCCCGCCGAGGCTTGCTTTATAAAGACCCGCCCATCGCCAGTTGGATAAATCCCATTGTGAGAGAAAGAAATCCACTTTCACAGGCACATCACACCATGTCTTTTGCCTTCAAGAGAGCTGCCCAGCGCGGTTTGCTCGCCACAGCTGCTGCTTCAGCGGCCTATCTCGCTACCACTTCATACACATCCTCTCCTCTGCAGCAGATCCAGAACGATGCCAACTTGCCAGCCTTGATTGACTCCAGACCACCTCCACCATCCCGTGATGAGATGCTCAAGAAGCTCGAGTCCACCCCTAAGTTCGATGTTCTTATCATCGGTGGTGGTGCTGCCGGTGCCGGTTCCGCTGTCGATGCTGCTACCAGAGGTCTCAACGTTGCCCTCTTGGAGAGAACAGATTTCGCTTGCGGTACATCGTCCAAGTCTACCAAGATGGCTCACGGTGGTGTCAGATACTTGGAGAAGGCCTTCTGGCAGCTTTCCAAGTCCCAGTTGGACTTGGTCATCGAGGCTCTTGACGAGCGTGGTAACGTTTTGAGAACTGCCCCACACCTGGCCACAGTGCTCCCAATCATGATTCCAGTCTACAAGCTCTGGCAAGTTCCATACTTCTGGGTCGGTACCAAGGTTTACGACTTGTTTGCTGGTAAGCAAAACCTCAGATCCTCCTACTTGCTCTCCCCAGCTGCTGCCCTCGCCGCCTGCCCAATGCTTGATGGCCAGGGATTGAAGGCTGGTTTGGTTTACCACGATGGTTCCTTCAACGACTCCAGAATGAACTCCTCTCTTGCCATCACCGCTATTGAGAACGGTGCCACTGTTTTGAACTACGTCGAAGTTACCCAATTGCTCAAGGAGAACGGTAAGGTTGTTGGTGCTGTCGCCAAGGACCGTGAGACCGGTAAGGAGTACCAGGTTAAGGCCACCTCCGTGGTCAATGCCACTGGTCCTTACTCTGATGTTATCTTGGATATGGACGCTGACCCACAGGGTTTGCCACCAAAGGAGTTGCAGCCACCAAAGATGGTTGTCCCATCCGCTGGTGTTCACATCATCTTGCCTGACTTCTACTGCCCAAAGAACTTGGGTATCTTGGATGCTGAGACCTCTGATGGTCGTGTTATGTTCTTCTTGCCATGGCAAGGTAAGGTTCTCGCTGGTACCACCGATGTCCCATTGGAGAAGATCCCAGAGAACCCAACCCCAACCGAAGCTGACATCCAGGACATTTTGAACGAATTGCAGCACTACATCAAGTTCCCAGTTAGACGTGAGGATGTTCTCTCTGCTTGGTCTGGTATCAGACCATTGGTTCGTGACCCAAGAGTCAAGAACGCTGGTAACGGTACCGAAAACTTGGTCAGAAACCACTTGCTTTTCACCTCTGAGACCGGTTTGACCACCATCTCTGGTGGTAAGTGGACCACTTACAGACAGATGGCTGAGGAGACCATTGACGAAGTTGTCAAGTACCACAAGCTCACCGCTAAGCCATGCGCCACTAAGTCCCTTGTCCTCGCCGGTGGTGAGAACTTCGATGCTACTGTTGCCCCAAGATTGGCTCAGAAGTACTCCATCTCTTCTGAGTTGGCTGAGCACTTGGCTTCCAACTATGGTACTAGAGCCCCATTGATCTTGGAGATCTTCAAGCAGGAAAAGAAGAACCAGTTGCCAGTTGCTTTGGCCTCCGAGAAGGCTGAGGCTGACTACACCAACTTTGCCTACCCATTCTCTGTTGCTGAGTTGAAGTACTCCTTGAAGTACGAGTACACCAGAACCCCAGTGGACTTTTTGTGCAGAAGAACCAGATTGGCCTTCTTGGACTCCAAGGCTGCTTTGAAGGCCGTTGATGGTGTTGTTAAGGTTATGGGTGATGAGCTTGGTTGGGATGAGGAGAAGAGAGCTGAGGAGACCAAGAAGACTGTGGAGTTTGTCAAGACTTTCAACTAAACATTTTTCCCATGACATGATCTCTTTACTTCGTTTCATTTCTTTCCTTTTCTCATGTTCTTTTGCCCTTTTATGTTCACATGACACGACCTGCTTATAAACGACCCCCCACTACACTCTTGGTGTGTTGAGCCAAGAAACCAGATAAAATAAAAAGCTGTACGATATTCATACAATTTGCTCCGCTGTAGAAGTGTCCTGAGAGTCCAGATGATCCTGTTTTGTAGTGTTGTAGAGCTTATACTCTTCTGACTTCACACAGAGATGATGGAAATCATTCACCAATAGGTTTACGTAGAACAAGAGTGATTTGTCGTTGCTCTTTGACTTGTTGTTGAAGTTCTTGATGACGTTCGGGTTGGATGGCTTCTCAGGCACGGATTGTAACTGCAAGGGCAGTCTTTTCACCAGGGGTATTATGAGTTTGTAGGTCTCTTTTGGGGTGTTTGTGAATGTGATGGAGTATATCTTGGCTTTGTTGGACGAATTTATGAGTTTTACAGAAGGAACAGAAGCTATGCGATGGTTCAAGAGTGTGATCTCATCCTCACGTGTGGCTTCTTTGGGCTGTGGCTTGACACTGGTGCGTTTCACCGTTGTAGCACCGCTGGAGTCTCGACTATTGCTGTTCTTGTTGGATCTGTTTCTGTTCCTTCTAGATGAGCCGTTGATGCTTGAGGATTCTGATGTTGAAGTTTCTGTGCTTCCGTTGTTAGAAGCGTCCTCATTGGAGGCTTTTGGTTTGCCACGTCGACAGTTATGGGATCTGCGTGATTTTGGTATCTGTGTAGTTGATTCACTCATGAGGTTTCAGGTCAATTCATGGATGGCACCGATATTGAAGTGGGGTGAAAGTAGTAGTAGTATGAGGAAGGTGATGAGATCGAAATTTGCGGACTATCAACTCAATTTTGTTACCCGGCCTCAGCATCTCCCATCCACACCGAAGACACAACCTACAGTGTACACTTGTCCTCCAACCACTTAAACTTTATCGACCACATCACCCCAGTTCTGCCAGAAGGAGAGAGAGAGAGAGTCGAAATAAGGCCATATAGCATGTCTACGCTGACTCTAGAAAACACAGGGGTACCACCAGTCCCGCGCAGCTTCCACTTCAGCACACCGGTGAAACGCATCAATGACGGGAACGATCTACGCAGTTTCCATCAATCCACCGCATTGAGCGAGCTACAGCAATCATTGGGACGTATAGTGGCACTGGTGGAGGGCGTTGATGTCCCACGAGGCGTGTTGGATAAGCACTTTTTGTACACTGATGAGCAATTCACACAGTACTCCCGTGAAGTTGCCGGTAGAGAGATTCCACTCTTTCACGAGAGCAACGAAGAAGACAACCAATTCAAGACGATATTGACACAGAAGAGCCACATTACAGCCATCGTAGAACTCTTGGGGAGGTACTCAGAATTGGTTGACAAAACGCCTCCTCATCCAGGCCCAAGAAGATACGGTAATATGGCATGCAGAGAGTGGCACACCAAGATCGAAGAGCAAACCACTTCTCTGATGGAGGAACTGATCTCCCCTCTTTACACAATGGGGAACTCAGAAGGCTTCATATAGGAGTGTGGATGGTACCTTTTGAATGCATTTGGGTCCAAGGAACGTCTTGATTACGGCACAGGGCATGAGTTGGCATTTTTGGCATTTCTTACGGGACTGTGGAAAGTGAGAGTGATCCCAGAAACCGTTGAAGGTCAAGACTTCTTGGTACTGTTTGGAGTCTACTACCAGCTTGTACGAAAGTTGATCACCACATACTCTCTTGAGCCAGCAGGAAGTCACGGTGTTTGGGGGCTGGACGATCACTTCCATCTGATATACATTCTGGGATCATCCCAAATGCTCAAGTCTTCAATCTCGCCAAAGCTGACAGGCAACCGAGCAGTGGTCTTCCAACACAGCGACAGAAACCTGTACTTCAATGGTATCGCCTTTGTGTTCAAGGTAAAACAAGGACCATTCTTTGAGCACTCACCGATGTTGTACGATGTCTCCAACGTCAAGAGCTGGGACAAGATCCTGAAGGGTCTACTGAAGATGTATCAGGTTGAAGTGTTCAGTAAGTTCCCCGTTGTACAACACTTCTACTTTGGCAGTGTTCTCTTTCCATGGACAAATATGGAGACCGGCAAACCGCTCCCAGTAAGCTCTGTGGAGAACACGAACGAGCATCAGAAGACCAGTGTCACACCAAGCACGTCGTTCCAAGAATCCGTCACAAGACCCATCGGACGTGTTGGCGGCCATGTTGCCTCTACGATTGCCGCTAACCAACCTTCTACAAGAGCCCCATGGTCTCAGAATGTCAGACCACTGGGCGATCGACTACAAAGACCAACTCGTTGAATGCTATTGTCCATTTTTATTCAAGAAGACATGAAGTCATATGCCCACGAGTCCCTAAGCTCTTCACTGTAACTGGAACCGAAGAAACTTCCAAGATCAAATTTGCCTGAAGAATACGACATGGCGTTCTGGAACATGTCTTTGAAGGTACCACCGAACTCCACTTCAATGTCCTTTGTCGAGCCCGTTGAAGGGGTGGAATCATTGCTTTCACTCTCACTGTCTAGAACTCTTTGGTGATACTGCGATACCTCTCTGGGGAAACAACGCGCAACCAGGATAGAACAGAACTTCATACCAATCATGTACACTTTGCACATCTTGGCAAACAGGAAGCTGTGGTGGTGAATGGAGTCGATGATTTCTCTGTAGGCCACACACGTGGAGCAGTAGCGGAAGGCAACGTACTCGTACTGTAAGAATGCACCCTACTCTTCGACGAGTCTGATTGGGTCATCGTCCACGCTGAAGTCAGGCAGGTGAGTGACCATGTCCATGGGTTCGTAGCGTTGATAGGTACCCGAAGATGCCAACTGTTCAACAACAAACTTCTCCATGGGGGAGTTACCTTCACTGTAGAGCATCAGCTTGGCAAGGTCGTCGTTTGGCACCTGGTAGCGGGCTTTAAACACAGACATCAACCATCTCACTGCGTTACAAGATGTGATGTTCTCCAAGGAAATCACATCCAGACACACTGCCAATAAAGGTGTGAGTAACTATTGGTTGTGTGCTCTCCATTTGCCACTGGATTGAGCAAAGAGTAACACAGCATCCAGGATCGCCAGGGAGTACTTGTTGGTGAGAATGGTGAGTGTCTGTGCTCTCAAGGAGTTCTCGTCCGTTTCACCGATCGACATAGAGCTCAGTTTGGCCAGACAATAGAACTGGTGCATCACACCGAGTAGCAACAGACGTGTGAAGACCCTCTCAACCTCGGTGTACAAGTGGTCGAGGTCACTAGGGATGGAGGTCTCATTGTCAGGGAGGGTCTCAAATGCCCTCCGCACCTTGGGGATACAAATGCGCAACAGGAAATCAATCATCATCTCAGGACCCAGCTCTGTTCTAAGGAAGTTTACTTCCTGAACCACCTCGTGTGCAACTCGGATACAATCTAGCACACCAATGTACTCTGACTCCAACGCTCCAGCTCTGAAATCCGGGATGTCCACACTGGTGAGGCCTCCGTACTCCAAAGAGTCAAACAGGTCCATCATTACGAGAAGGAACCACACGTACTTGTACATTTCTCTCTCTTCCTTCGACAAATGCGAATGGTAATGAGTGATATCCTGATGCATGTGCTGGAACTTGGCCACACGGATGAGCTTTCTTGTGTTCATCACCCTCTATGCCACGGTGGTTCTCGTTGGTGGGGCCATGTGGTAACAAATATTGTAATGCATGATGTGATGGAGTTGCACAAGTGTGACGGTCAACTCGAGAGATGTTGCGTTCTCAGAGGGGAGTTTGATGCGATTGCCGATGAGGTCGATCTTCATGAGTGCAAGGGCAAACTGTGAGTAAGTGGTGTGGCTCACGTGTGCTCGAGAAGAGGTGTGACTGTTGTTGAGAATGAATTGACCCATTGATAGAACGTACATCAGGAGGACAAGTTTGACGAGTTTGTCATTCTCCTGTGGTAGTGTGATGCAAAGATGTGGTTTCCCGTACTGGTCATATGAGATGAGTTTCTCCAAGGACTGTACTAGGGACTCAGGGTAACGTGGTGGACCCATGATGTATCTGTTGTGGTTAGCCTTTCTGAAAGCTTCAAAGATCTCATTGAGACCCTGCTGATCTGGTATGGTGCTTCGAATCTCCTCGAGCAATTGTATGATGAGATCGTCTCCATGTGTTACTGAGAACCCCACGAAGTTTGATAGACACTTCATGTGATACTCGTCCAGCAGTGTCATTCTGGTTTTGTTCTCCTCCAACGCACGGTGCTGAGTATAACGATCTGTGTAGAGCACGGTCATCACTTTGTCGAGCACCCTGTTGGTCGCTGAGATGGCACTTTGTCGTCTCCACTGGTCGAATTGGTCAGGCGTGTGTTGTGATGGGTCAACTGGTAGGTCGAGCATCATAGCCACTGTCTCAAAATGGCCCTTTTCTCTCAAGATCTCTCGGTTGTACTCCTTTTGTTTGCGAAGTGTCTCCTTGGAGTCCTTGTCGTGTAGTCCAACAGATGACTTGTAGATACAGTACTCCTTGGGGATTCTCATGCTGGTGCATCTTGAGCAAGGTTGTTTCCTGTCACACTTCTTTCGCTTCAGACGACATGAGATACATGGGGGTTGCTGGTCATCTGCCTTCTGTCTAGCGGTTCTCCTCTTGGAGGTTGTAGCACCGGCCATCTTGACTCTCGACTGCAGCTAGTGGGGCTGTAGTTATTACAGTTGATTGAAGTATGGGAACCAAGGAGGGAGAAGAGAGTAGAGTGGGGCCGACGTCTTTGAAATTTCTCTCAAAAGCTTGGGATGAGAGCAGGTGATAACTAATATGGAAGCGCTAAGTCGGCTGTGGTACCGTGGGACTGTGGGACTAGATATGAACCAATACTTCTGAGCTCTGCGTGATTCGAGTTGTTCTGCCGTCGGGCAAAAGCTCTAGAGCGCTTAGCGCCTTTTTTTGGAGCCTGATTAGACGCAGCCCACAGTCAACTAACCTTAAATCGATACTGGTATAAGTAGAAGGGGGGAACTAGAAGGCCAAGAAATGATAAGCTGGCCGGTAGCTTTAGTGAATGATTTGACGTTCCGATACCGTATACGCACGCGGTACACTGATGTTTTTGTATCTGGAAGGCTGTAGAAAGGATCTAGTGGATCAACATATAATCATCTCGGGTGTCTCACGTCTCACGTCTCACTCCTCACTCAACTTTATCACCTAATTGTTTGGAGGCTCCAATGTAGTATGGTGACATCCAAAGGAAAGTTTTCTTTCTAGACGTATGTACCAGCTTCCAAAAGGCTTGTCAAATAATATTTATCAGGACGAGTGTCCAGTACTGTCCGCTCTAGGTGAGGTGACACTAGTATAACAGTAGTAGTGTAATAGTACAATTCACGTAGCCTCAGGTACGAGGTACAAATTACGAAGCCCGATTCTAGGGATCCCATGGCTGAATCGAGCTTGATCCGCCATTAAATTACAGCAAGGTCCACGAAATGGTCAGCGGGGAACGCCGTATCGAGATATAGTGACTTCTAGTCTAGTCCAATGGAAATGCGGAGTTGATGGGGACGATTGGTCAATGGTCAAGCTCACAGCCCCCACTCCCCACTCCCCTCCTTCCTCAGATATGAAACAAAACTATGTTACTACACTAGGTATCGACAACTTTGAACTTAAGCAGCGAAGACCGGCTAATATCGATGGAGACTCGAGTGATGCTCATGGTTCGTGGCTTGTGGGAAACGGCACGAGCTTTCGAAAGTTCAAGCTCAGGTCGTCTAAGTGGTTGCCATGCCTGCGCATGGGCAGCTTCTAGGGTGGAACCGGGGCTAGGGATCTAGGGATCGGGATTCGGGGGCCATCAACCAATTGAGTCTCTGGAATGATACAGGTGGACGCCAGTGAGTGCATTGAAGTCAAAAAAATCACGGGGGATTTGAGTCTTATTGGAACATGCTGGACTCAAGTTGCGGGACAAGGACCGGCTGAGGGTCTGAGGGGAAACACGGCAAGCCCATACGAGGCCATCCAGATTCGCGGATAGATCAGGAAAAGCAGAGGCGTGTAGAGTGAAGAGCCACAGCTACCGTACAAGATATACAAGGCTCTAGAGTAAACTAAAGTGACCAGTGAATCGCATATACTCGCATTTTGGAAGAGACATTTGCCCAAAGAGACTGTTTTGCAGCATCGTGTTTTCATTAGGGCTTCAGAACCTGTATCCACTTCATCACGATCATCACCTGTACTTGACCTACCCCAACAAGTTCAATAATCATCACAATGACATTCGTGGAGGAGATAAATCCAAACTACTACAATAAGGACTCATACTTCACATCATCTGTCAATGTTCCAACACGCTCAAGGCATAAACAGCAAGACAACAGACCCAGAAAGAGACTTGCACCAGGATCCTACAACCTGGCATCCATAGAGTCCACCGTCCATGGAACAGCACTCACAGAAGATCTGGTGGAAGAGAAGAACTCGACAAAGCGATTCCAAGAACTGGACAGAGAAAATTACAACGAGAATGCACGTATCGACATACCCAAACTTGGAATCAAGTTCGACTATCCCCGTTACCCACCAGTGAAACCGGCAAACCCTCCTTTAAAGACTAAGCAGAGTGCACAGCAACAAGTTAGAAAAATCCTCGCATCAAGAAGAGGATTGGCAAACTATCTTGATGAGGATGAGAGGAATGCGGCAATCCTGTTCCAAGTGGTGAGTAAGAAGAAGAATACGATGCTGATGGTACCCAACAAGAAACTGTGCTCCATTTGTGGTGATAACGCCCCGGGATGTTGCGTGCGGTGTAATGCCCGTGTTTGCTCTGTGAAGTGTGTGGCTGTTCATAACGAGACACGATGTTCAGGATACTGATGGATCGAGGTTGGTGAGATAGGGTTGGTCGTATCCTTCCCAATCCCGGGACATCTACGGTCTCATACCCTCATGTTGATTCAGCACTATTGGGGGTAGAGTACCAAGATATCATATACACCTCAGGCACTGACACAGCATCTATTTGATTATCTCAGCCCAACCGAAATCAATGATGTTATGATGTTAATTCTTCTGTAAGATTTGATGTAAATGTAGTTTGATCAAGTAGTGTACCAAAAATTAGTCATCACCCCCACCATTCTCCGGCCGGCATACGTGGTACCGATGGGCACCTCCATCTTCAACATCTTCACCAATTGCACTGATCACCATAACTGATCATCCAAAAAGATCACTACACAACCATCCAGACACAATGTTGAGACCTTCGATACTCACATCTGTGAAACGCACACTCCAATCCCGGAGATACCAGTCAACACTCCAAATCGCCATCGTCGGCTCAGGACCCTCAGGTTTCTACACTGCTCATGATCTCTTGAAGAAGAGTCCCAACGTACATGTCACCATTTTCGAAAAATTGCCCACACCGTTCGGACTCAGCAGATATGGTGTTGCACCTGACCACATGGAGGTGAAGAATTGCGAGGAGACTTTCACAGAGGCGGCAAAGAGTGAACGATTCCAATTCAGAGGCAATTGTACCGTAGGTGTTGATGTCACTTTGGAACAGATCAAACAGAACTTTCATGGAGTTGTCTTAGCATATGGTTGCGACCATGGCTCTAAATTGGGAGTGAAAGGTGAAGACCTGCCCGGTGTGATCAACGCACACGAGTTTGTTGGATGGTACAATGGCAACCCTGAGGTTGATCAAGTGGCACCACCTTTGGAGAAAGCCGAGAGAGTAGTGATCATTGGTAACGGTAACGTGGCTATGGACATTGCAAGACTTCTGCTGATGCCTGTGGATGAGATAAGTGGATCTGATATGTGTCAGCATGCGGTGAAGACTTTGGAAAAGAGTGCTGTGAAAGACATCAAGATTATCGCAAGAAGAGGGTTCATGGAGAGTGCCTTTGCCACGAAGGAGATCAGAGAGATGCTGCAACTCGAGAAGTACGGTGTGAAGTTTGATGGAATCGATGAGGGTGTCCTGAAGTCTCTCGAACCTCTCAAGAGTAAGATGGAGAGAGTTCAGAAAAGAAAACTCGATACCCTCGTGGAATACATGAAACCGCTCTCCGAGAGAAAGAACCCAAAGAAGTACCAAGTTGCATCTTCTTTCTCCAAGCAGTGGAAACTTGAATACCTCATGTCCCCTGTGGAGATCAAACCGAATGAGAAAGACCCACAATTGACCAGTGAAATTACCTTTGTTGAGAACGAACTTTACCAGGAGTCACCGGAATCTCCATCAAAAGTCCGTTCTGTCTCTCCACCATCATACAAGACTTTCCCAGCAGATCTCGTGATAACTTCTCTCGGTTACAAAGGATCTCCTCTTCCTGGATTGTCCTCTGTCGGGATTCAATTCAATGAGAGATCTGGAGTCATTACCACCAAAGGTTGTCGTGCATTGAGCGCCGATAACAAGATTGTGGATGGTGTCTACGTTACCGGATGGATCAAGAACGCACAGAAGGGACCAATCTTGAACACTTTGGTGGATGCTGGTAACGTTTCCAGTGCAATATTGGAAGACTGGGAGAATGGTGTCACCAAAGCTGAGAAGAAGGGACTTGAAGGGTTGAAATTGCCCGACTCAGTGATCAATTGGACCGGCTGGGAGACATTGAATACCTTTGAATTGGATCTTGGTGCTCAGGAGGGTAAAGCTAGATGGAAAGTTCCACGTGTAAACAGAATGATGGAAGTAATCAAGTCTCCAGAGTCCAAGGACGAAGTGGTGAAGTCACTACTCAACTACAATTGATGATCCTACGTCATGATATACATAAGATAGTTTTCATCATGAGAGTAGAATATAGTATAGTTTCATGGGGAATGTGTGTGTGTGATTGTCTAATTCGTGATACCATAACCTGCTTGTCTCCAGCATACCAAACGCAACAGCATAGAGATGTCAAATCTCAAAAAATAACACTTGCAGCGCAGTATTCATTCATGGGAGTAGTGCATTTAGTGGTGCTCACCGTCCTTGTGGTGACGCAAGTGGAAGTAGTACTCCAAGGAGTAACCGAAGACCAAGACGAAACCAGCCAAGTGGAGCAATGGCTTACCAGTGGCGTTGTCACCATCGAAGAACTTAGCCTTGTAACGGCCAATGACGCCGGATGGCTTGACGGCTGGGGCTGGACCCTGTGGCAAGGCCTTGTAGAACTCAACGACGGAGGCCAATCTCTTAGCAGCTGGGTTAGAGCCGATGTTCTGAGGAGAGAAGTTAGTATGCGATTCTCTTATGGATTGATGACTGGATGGACATGATGGGTACAGACGGGGGGAACAATTGAGGGTCTTGATATCGGGAGGAATGTCCGTCGATAATCATCGATGATAGAAGAAGATTATCGGATCTTTGTAACACAATTGAATGGACAATATCCAGATCTCCCTTGTAGTACATGTTTCAATTCTCTCTTACACCCGAGACTTGTTCCCGCGCGTTGTCCAGCCGTCATACTCAGCGGACGGGATACGAACCTTGGCGGAGGCAATCTTTGGTGGGATCAAAGTGGACAACTGACGTCTGATGATGAAGGACATTGTTGGTCTTTGCGCTGTGTTGTTGTGAAAGGCTTCCAATCTTCAATCTCTCCAGGTGTTTTGGGCCTTTAATCGTTCACTTTTTTTACCACGACTTGGTTGTTGGAGGAAATGGCAGGTAGATTGAGGGTTTCGCGAAGCTACACGGGTGATCTCCAATTGGAAGCGCATAAGTGTGGCCTCGCGCGACAAATCCCGGGAGTTATGCGCACGTGAAGTGCTGGAAGCAGGCATACGTACTCTACTACTTCAGACTCCAGAGATCATTTAGCCAGGGGTCCCAGCTACAATTAAATGAACTGAAGTCAGTGGTGCTATTATAGCAGTTGATTGTACAGGTGTATATTACATGATGGGTTGTGGGGCTTCACTCCTGTGAAATGTATAGCACTGTTTCATGGATGTTAGTATGATGAACGATCTTGGGTAACAAACATATCTTGTAACAATCATAGACTATTACCGAAGGCTGAAAAACAGAGTTTTAAATATTTGTACTTACCATTGTTTCCACGAATGAATACATCACCGTACTTCTTCGTTACCTTTCCAGAAACGACCTCTTGTGTCTCTTCCAATGCGATGTTCATGTACCCGTCAATAGTATCGAGCGTTCCTGCGGACAATGTGTTAGTTGTATCCGAGGGAGTATAGGATGTGCTTTTGCACCGTTGTGGATCACTTACCATGATACTCTTCACCAGAATAGAGTTTGACAACGACCTTGCCTCCTGTGAGTTCTGTGAGGAATTGGGATGGTGCTGATGGTTGTGTGGCTTCGACTTCTGATGACATCTTTGTGATAAAATTGGTGGCGTGGATTGTTAAGATATTGTATGATTTAATCAACAATGAGAATAATGATGAACTCAGATGATCACTATTTCGGCCTGGCCTTTGAGCTAGAAATCTTTAAGTTGATACTGGATTGGAGTTCGTCGTAGCATGCACAGTGTAGGTAACAGCAGCATACGTTCGCGAAAAGTATAATATGCTTTGATGTCACACGTGACTGAGCACGTGACTGTCGCTAAGGGCTTAAATCACGTTTCCTAGGAGACGGGTTTTCCAGGCATGAAAGCCTTTTCACTGTTTCAAAATGTTAGATAGAACACTCCTGATACTTGCTCAACTCAGAGGTCATCTACGGAGCGTAAACATACTAGTATCGATGAACCCAGGCTCACGGTAGGTTCGTTTACAGAAACCGGGTCGAAAATAAAAGACATTAATTATAGTAGTGGTGAACAAAGGATCATGCACGCATGGCCTCAACTGTCTCAGCTCGAAGGGGTTATTTGTGGGTCTCGGAGATCTGGAAACTGGCCGTCAGTGACATCACAACTAAGTAAAGATCGTTGAAGATGAGTTTTTCAGAGTGATGAGGAGAGAGTATATAGGATTGGCTCAAGTGTTGGACAATGCGACGGATGCGCGCGTATAGGAAAGTGTCTATGTGCCACCTTCCTAAAAGGGATAGTTAATGAGTGGGACAAATTTCAAGGTACAACGCGGTTCGACAGGGCACAACTTCCCACTGCGCATGGATCTCTATGCAGAATACCGAAGGTACGAACCGAAGGCACGAAACGTGATGAAAGCCCAGCGGGAGCTCACAATAGTCTCCTGGACTCTCAACAAGATCACCAAGAAGCCCTTTCACAAGCCAATCAGCGCCAAATCATCGAGATCATCTCACGTTATACTGCCCGGATCTCGCCTACCGACAGCCTACAGCCTACATTCCCTCGAGCAGATCGAGACGCCGCCGCGCACCAACACCTAATTATACACACAACTGGAAATATTGGGCGCGTCTTCAGCAAACCCACTCGAAGGAGAATTTAAATAGCCCATTGAAACACTATCTACCCGCCCAGGTGACCCACTTCAAGGGAAAGAACACAACTCTGGACATCTATCAACGCAAGGGCACATTCGAGCAGATACCCAGAATAGCACTTTTGACAGGTCCGCAAGACTCATTTGATTTGATTTCGGTCCCAAGCCACACAGAGCCACCAACGGGTCAGCAATTGGGGGCACAGCGCTAACGACAACTCCACACAAATTGACCTTTGTTATATTTATCCAACGCAGTTTTCATCAACACAGAGCTCTCTTATCACATAAAAGAGCAGTTTCCCCAGTGTTGTGCTGAACTTGCATCTACCAACCTTCTCCATCACTGGTTATCATCAGCATCAACCAACGGATCAGATTGTCAACAACTGATCGATCATCCACACACTCGTTAACACTCTACATCTCTCGCATCATACACAAATGGCTTCATACGAGCAACCACACGCCATCGAATACGACTACACGCTAGGCGAGCAGGAGGACGAAGAAGCCAACAAGTGCAAACGATGCAACTACGACATCGTGGGTCACGCGTACGAGCTGGGAGGAGATAGATGGCACATGGAGTGCTTCACATGCTCGAAGTGTAATTCTGAGCTGGGCACAGAGTCAAACTTCCTCGTACTGGGTAATGGTGATTTGATTTGTTCCAAGTGCTCGTACACGTGTAACGCGTGCAAGAAGAAGATTGATGATTTGGCCATTCTCACAGGCGATCAGGCTTATTGTTCCGCTTGTTTCTGCTGTCGCAACTGCCACAACATGATTGGAGACTTGAAATACGCCAGAACTTCCAAAGGTTTGTTCTGTATGTCCTGTCACGAAAAGCTGTTGAAGAAAAAAAGACGACACGATAATGAGAAGAAGTTGAGGCAGAGACTATCGAGCGGGCCGGCGAACACAGACAAGTCCCTTCCAAGTGTCCCACCTTCTACCGAACAAGAAGATCAACAGCAAGCATCACAATCACAAGAAATTCAACAGAGACAGTAGCAATTGCTGTCGCCATCATCTGCAGGTACACATTCCTCTCAGAGCCCCACCCCAGGAATCGAGCTTTCGGCATCTACTGTGGGAATTTCTTCCGGCATTCCACCACGCTCTCCACAGAGAGCCTCAGGCAACCCAGCAGTTCAGTTGGAGAGCATACAGAGCGTCACAGAGAGTGGGAGCACACAATTGCTTGAGCCACCGGCTACAGTATCGCCTATGAAGTTCCCCTCACATCTCTCTCCAATGATGAGCGATGATGAAGACACCAACAATCGCTTCACGCAGAGATCAACATATCTGGGAGTTGATACTCCGGACAGAACACGCGAGCGTTCCCCATTGAGGCAAAACATTTTGACACCCAATGGGAAAAACAGACAGGCAGTGGTTGTGGAAGATGTCAGTCCTTCGTCGTCTCCAAACATTCTCCAGAACTACCTCAACGATTCACCACCTCCAATGATCCCACCACCAAGCATGCCTAGTGTTGCAGGAGATGAAGACTTCATTGACATGGGGAGTGATAACGATTCGGAGAAGTACAAGAGAAAGCCACCAGGGTTCAGCGAGATCAGACACAGTGATAGCATACCTAAGGGATTGAACATACAGAACCTTCCATCGTTTGACGAACACTTCGACAGTGCTAAATCCAAGAAGCAGTCAAAGAGTCTTGGTGAATTGCTCACACCGGATATGGACACGCATGACGCTAAACAGTTTGGTCAATATCGCTCACAATCAGTGACAACTGGAATGCCATCTGTGGAGACCAAAGACGAGGAACCTGGAAGTGCAAAGTCCTGGAGAAGCAACCTTATGTCACCAACACAGTTGACTCCAAACAAGTCCAACTCGATAAGGAGCCAGAGATCTATAAGATCACCAAAGAACTTCCTCAGTTTCAGAAAGCACAAGAAGACTGCATCCCAATCCTCCGTGGAGAACTATAAGATCTCTTCTCCCCTCATAGAAGACGAAAACATGTATGGTCTTCCTACTCTACCTCAGTCCCCGTACCAAGGTGCTGCTCTGTTCACTACCCCACCTGTGCCTGATGATACACACATGAATGCTCCAACAAGAAAGGTTTCAATGCACGGCAGATCCAGATCAGATGCCAATGGTGTGGAATCCAATGAATTGGTGGCTGCCGAGTTGGAGCTTCGCTCGTTGAAGATGGAGATCAGAGATTTGAAGATCACGAAGTAGACCGTTATGAGAGAAGTGAGCGAACTCAGGTTGCAGAAGGAGGAGATGTCACAGGAGATATCACAACTTGAGAAACAGATTCAACAACTCAGACTGCAAGCACAAAGTTATACACAGTCCAGCAAGTCATCTCTGGATGAGCCTAGTGTTGACCCTACACAACCTCAATCCGCACAGTCGTTGGGAACCGCTTCCAGTACACCAACTGTTGCCATTGCCGTTGCAGAGCCTGTCCATGTTAAGGTTGACCAGAAACCAAAACCTACAACAACCAACAATACTACTAAAGGAAGATTCTGGAGGAGATTTGGAGCCAAGACAGACAACATCATGAGCAGCCCTCAGTCTTCATACTCACTGAGTGACAATCTCGGCGGTCTTCAGATCTCAGCGCCTATGCTACGAACCGAGGAGGTTGACGAGTTGGGAGGAAATGACAATCGAAAATTGATGAGTACCAAGGCTTTTGATCTGGAACCCAACTTGGCACAGTCAGTCTCTTCGAACTCCACCAACGGATCTGCTCCATTGATCATGAGTGATTTGTTCAGTTCTACTTTGGAGATGAGAGCAACATACGAGAAGAGATCCATGCCGATCATTGTGACTCGATTGATCCAGGAAGTGGAGAAGCACGGGTTGCAATCAGAAGGAATCTATCGTAAGAATGGTGCCACATCCCAGATGAATGCTATTCTGAAAAATTTCAACAACCTTTATTAGGAGCAGACCTCGACCGAACTGGAACAGACATTGGAGTCCTGTGATATCAACGCCTTGACGAGTTCATTGAAACGCTACTTGTACTACCACTTACCCGAGCCCGTGATCACTATGCAGGCATACGACTCATTCATTTCCATTGCCAATATTCCAGAAGATGCTGAGGAGAAGAAGATTGATTCCCTTGCTCGTCTTATCCAGTCGTTACCACCAACTAATTCACGAGTGCTCACCAGCTTACTACAGCACTTGAAAAAAGTTGAGTCATTTTCTCATATGAACAAGATGACATATCACAATTTGGCTGTTGTCTTTGCACCAACATTGGCTAGAGTCTCAAGTGGAGAAAGGGAGTTGGCTGATATGAATCCGAAGAATGTATTGACAGAGTTCATGCTTGTGAATCAGGATAGGATTTTCAGCAAAGTTGGTACAATTTGAGATACTGTGTGTTGGGGTTCTCTTTTTTTTGAAATGTACATGATATAGAACCGGTTATAACTTTTGATCTAGCCTCGATTGGTAAACTCATTTGATATCTTTGATCTCTGGCGCTGAGAACATTTCGTATTTTCTGTGTCCAGTTCTTAGAAGATACTCGATCGTTGAGTACTCCTTCTTTGGTAGCTTGTGATATTTTCTGAACTCGTTCCTGTACCATTGATGGACGATGTTAGTCGAGACTGTCGAGAGGAGCAGTATAGTCATTGTGTACTCACCTCACGTATTGTAAGAAGTGTGACTGGTTTTCCTGAGGGGGCGATAGTTAGTGATGAGCTCCAGTGATGCTTCAGGTTGTCAGCATTGCTTACTTTTGGTTTGGTGTATGACGTCCTTAGACACATTCTGTAGAGCTTGAGCACTTCCCTTTGGAGTCCGGAGAGACGTTTGACTTTTGGAGGCATTGATAATAGCTTGTCGATAACAATTTATAGTCCTTTGCTATAGAGGCTACTCATATTTGTAGGTTGACACATCAAGTTGTGTTGAGCCAAAGTTTTATCCGGCTCCACTATTCCCGGTCCCGGAAGCGGAGTGCAGACTGCCAGAGCTTCATAACCAATTGGGGTTCTCCAATATGGCTACAACAGTGTGCGGAACACTTACAACGAAGCACCGCAAGGGAAATTGGTGTAACATCACAGTTCAGTGAAGCCTTAATTCGTTCAGCGTAGTTGAGACACTCCAAGTTGAATACGTCACGTCTTTCCAACAAAGTCCCATAAGCCGCAAGCAGCCGGGAAGTCGGTGAAAAAAGCACTCAAATTTCAAAGCGAAGCCGCGTAGATCTGATCTGGAAACATCCGAGAGATCATCGCCATCAGCTCCAAGGCGGCTGTGGAAGGTTTGGGAGCTTCTTCTTCACCCGGAAACGGAAGAACTTTACCAACAATACTCCCAGAAACCCATTATGCTCACCAGTTATCCCAGGTGTTTGTATTTTGTGATACCATTTCTTGGATATTGCACAGCGAGCGCACATCCAGTTGACCCATTGACTTCACGTGTGATGGCGGCTACTCCAGGAACAACCACAACAACAACGATGACGGCACCAATATCTTCTCCCTTAATAACAACAATGACCACCGAGCTGTCACCAATCGCATGGACGTTATCCTGGATTGGATTCATATGGTGGGCGGTTATGGCGCTCATCACATCATACGGTTTCTACGAGATATACACAAAGTTCAGAAGCCCCAAGAGCATCCCTCGCTCCGTTCAGTTCGACTCAATGGGACAAGTGATAGATACTGAGGAGTTGGAGGGCGTTACAATTATCAGACCTATCAAGGGAGTCGACCCAGAGTTGGAAACCTGTTTGGAAAGCGTGTTACTCCAGAGATACCCCCGCAATAAGTTTCAAGTGATCTTCTGTGTTGAGAGCATCAACGACCCTGCAGTTCCCACCATACAACGTCTTATCAGCAGATACCAATCACAAGTTGACGTCCAGCTTCTCATCGATGAGGATTACTCAAATAATCACTTTGGTCCAAACCCGAAAATCAACAATCTCTCCAAGGGGTTCAAAGCCGCCATGTTTGACATCGTGTGGGTTGTGGACTCCAATATCTGGGTAAACCCTGGAACACTAGCACGTTCAGTGTACTCACTCAAGAACTCCACTGATAACGGATTGCCAACATCTTCGAGGCCTGTCAAGTTAGTACATCATGTTCCATTGGCACTGTCTACAGGCAACTCCAACAACTTTGCCAATTTGGGAGCTCGTCTCGATGAGATGTTCCTCCATACGTCACATGCCAAATTCTACGTGTTCTTCAACAAGGCATCTTTTGCACCATGCGTGAATGGTAAGTCGAACATGTACAGAATTAGTGACTTGGACAGTGCTGTTCAACGTATTTCCCGTGGAGAGAACAAGATCATCAACAACAGTGACAACATTGCATTGGACGCAGCACAGTATGTGAAACAGAGTAAAGAAAGCGTAAGGTTCTTTGCCAAATACATTGGGGAGGATAACATGATTGGAATTGCGCTCTGGGATATTGGTGGTCGTACGGGGATGACTGGTGATGTTGTATGCCAACCTATTGGTGACACACTGGTGAAGAGTAATGGTATGTTGGATTACGTCGACAGAAGAGTCAGGTGGCTAAGGGTGAGAAAGTACATGGTGTTGGCTGCTACTTTACTTGAACCTACGACTGAGAGTATTGTTGTGGGTCTCTTTGGAAGCTTTGGAATCTCCAACTTGTGGTTAGATGGACAGTACGTTGTCTGGTTGTTTCTGTTGCATGAGTGCATCTGGTGCCTTACAGATTATGTCCAGTGTTCTTTGTTGATGACGTATGCTGCTAAGGATCAACTTCAAAGGTATGAAGTACCATTCTTTCTCCAAAACAACGACAAGAAGTTGGAAATCGCCACTTGGCTCCCGATATGGATTCTGAGAGAGCTGTTGGCATTACCGATTTGGATCATAGCTATGTGTGGGAGTGAGATTGATTGGAGAAACCGTCCATTCAAGATTAGACCTGATCTGACTGCTGAAGAGCTTTAAGTTCGTTGTGATATAGAGTATAATATAATTGCATGATCAGAGATGTATATAGAGCGATTGTCCATGTAGGACGTAGTGGTGATGTGGTTCATGCGTATATGAAGTAAGAGTGCCACGACACATGTCGACAGAATTTCACCTAGCTACCAAAAGGGGTAATTCATGATCGGCTATAACAAGAGCTGGTCGTAGAGGAAGGACACCCCAGTACAAGATTTACCATTTACGCGTTCCTGATTGCGTGCCTCGCCCTGGGGCCTAGAGTCGAGAATATCTCCGATCTCGTCCCAGGATGCGCCTCATATAATATGTTACGGTTCGCACCGAGGAATCTGGGGATATTACATGCATACGTCGTCAGCTGTAGACTGTAGTGATCGTCCGCATTTGTTCCTGTCTTGAAATTTTCGCTGGCTAAGACGCGTTTAATTACTTGCACTTGAGTTCGTAATTACGTCGGAAGAATCTTTGGACTAGAATTCAACAATTGTAGCAATGAAATTTGAATCATGAAAGTGCCTGGTGAGCCGTTTCTGACGACTTTGGTAGAGCCATTGTTCTATTATACGGAGTTATAGATTAATGATCGCCTTGGTAAGAAGTTGTCTACTGGAGGGAGATCCCTACCTTACAAACTGGCCACGTGTCAACGAAAGGGTAATCCGCTAATCCTTAGTAAATGTCACAAATTGGGTTTTCAAGAAGTAAGACAGTTCTCTAGCACTAGTCATGAGTGACTAGTCAACCGAGGTTGATTCAACTTTGATTGTACTGTGATCATGCCGTTACTTTCCCGGCATGGCGGGTAAAAACACGGTGAGGCACAGACTTATATGGGCACTAGTTGTAAGTTGTAACGCTGGAAGTCGAACTGTGTACTCGTTTGGCAGATTTTAGGGAATATATCCCGTAGCAGCGGAATGATTTGTCCCGAATACCATCCGTTACAGAGATATCATGAGCGTGGTGAAAATCATAGTGATTTGCAGGTGAAATCTTCTAGTGTTACCCAACAAGCACTTTGGGTGTTTGTGACGCGTCAGTTCCATTCGACGCGTCATCAACTTGTTCAAACAGGGCAGAGAATCGAG
>JAKVQR010000249.1:0-10625 GCA_030462915.1 Petasospora meyerae | reverse complement strand
CTGCGTGTTCCTGTCCCTACCGGAGAGTTCCTGCAATGTGAAGAGGGAAATCTGCGGCCATAAGCGCGCAAAGCTGATGTATCGCTGATCATCGAACCTTGTCAAACTTGAATCCTGGTGGGTGGGGCAGGAGGACAAAAAGTGGGAACCAGCAGTCCTTTTCTTCCTTTCTCCTTCCCGAATTCGAAGACTATTCACTTTATAAAGTCAACTGGGAACCTGCTTGGACTTCACAACACCGACCATACTTCACAAGCCACAACCAAACAGCAATATCCCGAAACCATAAATACCCCAAGATCCGCTCTTATCAGCAATGTCGACAACAAGCTCTCCCCAGATGATTGACCAGAGTGACGTTTGCTCTCTATTTTCAACGGACTCGTCTCTGCTTGAGAGCTACAACTACCACTACACCGACACATTCACATCTTCAAATACTTCATTCGAGTTTGATGATGACGACGAACCGCCAACTTCCATGGCAATCTTCTTCAACACATCTGTCCCTGTGTGTTATCATAAACATCACATCAGACTGTCTTCTGAAGACGGCACGCTATCCACAGTCTTGAAAGAGGACGAGCTGTGTACAGTGAGGGAGGTGATTGAGACACTTCACAAAAGATACGACTTGGAGAACATTCTGATAGTGTTACAAGATACAGAGACAGGTTATAAGAAGGTACTTCAAGACCATGACCGTATAGTGGCCATTCAAAACAAGCTGTTCAGATCGATGTGGGTGGAAGAAGAGAGTTTACCTACGGCAGCCTTGACATAGGCTTACAGCTTCAAGTTTCTCATTCATCACTACTGATTGTTACGTCAGTGGGCCGATCATATCTATTGATGTTCGATGCAGGTCATTGATCATGGGATAGGCTCCATCAGTGTATAGTCATCACCGTATAACTAATTCCATTTCTTGAGTCCACCTTTCAGTAAGTACACACGAGGTAACAGCTAAGGTGAATCCTTCACAGGTGTGTTGAGGAAGAGATATCTGATGAACATCTTTGCACATTTAGGTCCACGTATCTGTGATCGCATACAATGGAAGACATAGGTGTAATCGTTGTCGAGTGGGAATCTGTCCAGTACATCCTGGGGATTAAAGGTCTTTGATGGGAAATTCACGGATCCTTTCACATGTCCCTTACATTATTAATTAGTACTCAGCATTGGACTGCGGATGGATACAAGCACTCACATATCGATAGTCTGAATCCCGTACATCAATGATGGCCAGTTTGCGCTCGCTCGTAGCGTCTGTTATCCACTCCTTCAAGAGAGAAGGGTCAAGTGCGGCAATTGTGGCTGCATAGAAATCCTCCATGAGTTCAACTCTCACATGCTTGGTCCTTCCAATGAAGCTCTGATCTAGGGACTGTTGTTTATTCGTCAGACTTCGAGTAGAGTTGTGACTTGTATGCTTGTATGCTAATCAATCCGCGAACTTGTTTTATAGCCCCGCCAGATCTACCCGTGCCGTTCATAGCCGAGTGGCCCGAGACCTGTGGGCCGTCCACCGAGGTTAGCCGATTAGTGTGGTGCTGCCAGTTTTCTTTGTTTGTGTCAACGGAACAACAATGGACTACCCTGCCTCACAAAGGCACACAGAGACATGCCATACGTTGGAAATCGGATAGCCGAGGAATGCTGAATCTCTTGGATCTTGGATCTGAGCTGAACGTGCCGTGTTTGCCTAACATGTGAGAGGAGAAACACCGTCTTCTCGGTAAACAGTGAGCAGAGAGGTACAGGCTGGGAGATTTCTATATAAACAGGAGATCCTCCAACTGCTTCATCTTTTCCAACCCCAACCCCAACCGTTAACTGGCTCACCACATCACCCTTCAGAAAATGGCTCCAGTCTCCCTTGAGTCCGCTAAGCTCGCTTCCCCAGAAGCCCAATCCATTGCATCTACTACACAGTATGCGTCCCAGATGCCATTCGGTGAGTTCCTCTTCCACCGTCTCGCCCAGGTGGAGAAAGTGAAGTCCATCTTCGGTGTTCCTGGTGACTTCAACTTGGGTCTCCTCGACTACCTCTACAAGACACCTCTTCAATGGGTTGGTGGTTGCAACGAACTCAACGCTGGTTACTCCGCTGATGGTTACTCCCGTTACACAAACTCTCTTGGTGTCGTCATCACCACATACGGTGTTGGTGAGTTGAGTGCGATCAATGCCATTGCCGGTGCTTTTGCTGAGAACTCGAAGGTGTTGCACATTGTTGGTATCCCTACTCGCAGAGCCATCACAGATGAACAGGAGAAGAAGAAGCATTTGCACCACTTGGTTCCAAACATGGACTCCACCAAGCCTTCCGACCATTTGGTCTACACTAAGATGGTTTCTGGTGTCTCTTGTGCCTCTAAGGTCGTACTTGACTCTTCCAAGGCTGCTGACGATGTCGATGAGGTGATCAAGGCTATCTTCAAGCACTCCAGACCAGGATACTTATTCTTGCCTTTGGATTTGGCCGAGGAGATCATCGACTCCTCTAGATTGAACACCGACTCTGCTTCCACTTTCAACTTGGTTGCCGATGACCAGCCATTGCTCACACAGAGAGTTGCCACTATGGTCATGGAGAAGTTGTACCAGTCCAAGAACCCAGCTATCCTCGCTGACGTGTTGGTTCGCAGATACCATCAGGGTGTTGAGTTGCTCAGAGCCTTCGTTAACGCCACCAACATTCACAACTACACCACATTCATGGGTAAGTCTATCTTGGATGAGTACCACCCATCCTTCGTTGGTGACTACATTGGTGTCGAGTCCAACAACGGTGTGAAGGAAAACTTGGAGTCCTCTGATTGCGTGTTGTACTTTGGACCTCACATCAACGAAATCAATACCGGTCACTACTCCTTTGACTTGAATGAGGACCAGCTGATCCTGCTCCACCCAGACTATGTCAAGATTGGCTCCGAGATGTTCGAAGGTGTTCACATGTGTAATGTCTTGTCCATCTTGCTCTCTCAGATTGATGTTGCAAAGTTGCCAGAGACCACACCTGTTCCATATGAGGTGTCTCCAAGATACCCACACATCCCATCCGGTGCTGCCATTTCGCAGTCTGTTTTGCTCAAGAAGTTTGAGTCTTTCCTTGAAGAAGGCGATGTCGTTGTTTGTGAGACCGGCTCATTCATGTTTGGTATCCCAGACTTCAGATTCAAGTCCAACGTCCACTACATCGCACAGGGATTCTACTTGTCCATCGGTATGGCCTTGCCTTGCTCTGTTGGTGTCGGTATCGCCATGAAGGATGAGGGCTCTACTTCCAGATTAATCTTGGCCGAAGGTGATGGTTCTGCACAGATGACCATCCAGGAGTTGTCCTCTTTCCCTCACTATGGTTTGAAGCCAATCATCTTCCTCCTCAACAACAGTGGATACACTGTGGAGAGAATCATCAGAGGTGAGTACCAGAGTTACAACGACATCAAGCCATGGAACTGGTCCAAGGCCTTTGAGTTGTTTGAGTACGACGGGACCTCTGAAGGCGTTGAAGTCTCTGAGAAGGCTAAGAACAACAAACACTGCATCACATCTATTGTTACCAGTGAGGAACAATTGGACGCTGCCATGAAGTCTCTATCGAATAAGGAGAACGAGGAGAAACTAAGATTCTTTGAAGTTATCTTGGACAAGTTGGACTGTCCTTGGAGATTCCACCACATGAACAAGTACAGACTCTTCCCACTGAAGACATCCCATGCTAGTGTTGACCTGGCTTGAATGAGTTCATGATACTGCAACGATCACAAACACCCTACTTGATGAAGTTATGACAACCAATTATCTATAGAATACATGTATATTGCACATGGAAGCACTGAATATCAATTAGTCCTGCGCTGGTATTCTTCAACAGCGACTTTGATGAATGCGTTGAGTTTCTCAGATATGATTAGCTTCAGTGAACTCTTAACCAGGATTGTATAACACCCAGTCACTGCTTGCTGTAGCTTGGAGTCTTTGATCAGCACAGGAGTGAAGAAGAGTGAAAGTAAACTGTCATCTTTGTCTTCCCATACCAACTTGTAATTGTCCCTCTTGGAATTGCTCGACGTCACGGGGAAGATCTCTAGAACGTGTATGAACATCTCCATGCGGCCGTTTTGTGGGCTGGCAGATTTCAAGTAGATCTCAAAGAAGTCATAACACTGTACCAGTGTCTTGATATCCTTCTAACTGACAGACGACACCGAACGTCCATGGATCAACGAGGTCACAACCGATAGGTTCTCAATTAGCTGGATGGTCTTGTACTCAAAGAACTCAGAAAACAAGACGATGTTCTTCCGCTGGGATAGGTAGAAGTCCTTGAAGTCCAACTCGGAGCTGGATGACTTTTGCTTCTCATCAGATAGAATTTTAAGCATCTCCATGATCTGATACTGGCGCAGTGACAAGACAACACTGTTGTAATCGAGCGTACTTCCACGAGATATCAGTTGATTCGTCAATGTGACGAAATCCTTGGTCTGGTTAGGTGAACCCTTGACGTTCTCCAGATTGGGCGATCTGTATAGTTGCTCAGTGTCCAAGTCGTAATAGAAATCGTAGAACCCGGTACTATCTTTCAGGATAGCGTTGTTTGTCCCTATGATCTTTGTGTTTTTGGTGTGTTGGTCGAACTCAAGCAATTGTTCCCAGCTGTACAGGTCGACAAGCGGGAAGAACAAGATACAGTCATTATGGAAGTAGGCATTGTTGAACCCGTTCAGGACATTGGAGAGCATCATGACGAGACTGGTGAGTAGCTCCATGTTGGTGGACGAGTGGATCACAATGTTCATGTTCTTGTACTCTGTGGTGCTTAGCTGACCCGATAGCTGGTTGAGAAACTTCACCATTGCCAAAGTACAGTCGTAGTCTGTGATGATATCAACGGGATTTCGGCTCAGTGACATAGTGAGTGAGAGTTCTGACATCTTGTTATCTGCACAGGATATGTTATCCAGCTTGTGTGAAGGCTGAAACTCCACCTGTCCGTCTTTTGTGCTCTTGAAACGACCAGTGAGCTTAGTGGGATCAATGTTCTTGAAATGCGATAGTACCAATTTGTCTCTCAGCTTGTAGTTAGGTATCAAGACGTTGTGTAAGTGTTGGTTGTACTCCGTGAAACCTCTCCACAACGAGATGTCGATGCTGTTGATGGTGTTGAATAGGGATAAGAGATGCGACACCTAGCCGTCATGTACGTATAGGTCAATTGCGTGTTTGATGAAGGGCTTGAACATCACAAAGCTGCGTAAAGGCGTACCCACAGAGATTGACCGTATCACATGACCTCTCTGTGCAGCTTCATTTGCCACTGATCGTGTAACAGTGATAAAGAAGAGTACATCATCCTGATGGTCAGATGGCGATGATGAAGAAGTCTCCATGATTGTCCCAATCTCGTTCAGATTCATCCTTCCAAACTCCAGAGTCCCATCACTTGATTGTAGATCCTTCTCTGAATCTGGGAATATACGATAGTTCCCCTTTGTGTCGTTGTAAAGGATGAAGCTCGAGTAGACCTCATCGTCACTGTGCTCTGAACCACTCGGTATCATCAGCTCCCCAAGTGTGGTCAGATGCTCTTTGAAACCTGGTATCTTTCGAGGGATCTGGTGCTTCACGACAGAGCCGACCTTGGCGTCGAACTCCGCACTGACAATATACTTCACTAGAGATGAGCCCTCCATGCACGTGAGTGGTTTGCCTGATTGTGCCAAAAGTTGATGCTCTGGGGGAGTGACTCGCCTTACTGTTCTTCCCACTGGGGATCGTACTCGTGGAGAAACCATTTTGAGCGTTCGAGGTACCTTTTGTGAGCCAATTGGAAGGATCAGACACCTGGACCTGCGAAAATCGAAACCTTTTCCTATTTAAGACAAAGGCAGTCATTTGTTGAACCTGCGTTCGACTGGATCAGATCGAGGAAGCCATTCTCTTGCCGGTGCTGCATAACCCCGGTGACATACGATATGGTGTACGGGTGTTCCTTAGCCTCCCGCTGATCATCTCCCCTTCTTATTTCGGGACGTGGCAAATCGGGAATTAGTTCAAGAGGACGTCATTTGCCTTCTGGGAGATCCAGAATTACTAATTGGTGGTAGCTTCTCCTTGTTTTTGTATCACCATCAGTCCAGTGCTACTTCTCAGGTATCTAATTTGACACGAAAGTACTCCCAAAACAGACTCTCTTCTCCCATTCCCGTTTCATCTTGGACACACCTCGGTAAACCATACCCTTTTATCAGATAACAGCCAACACATCTAATCTTCACAGTATTTACTCACGGTCATGGGTAACGTCTTCAGTGGAATCTTCGGTAAACTCTGGGGAGTCAACAAGGAGATCAGAATCCTTATTCTCGGACTCGACGGTGCCGGTAAGACCACCATTCTTTACAGACTACAGATCGGAGAAGTGATCAACACCAAACCAACCATTGGATTCAACGTCGAAACGTTAACATACAAGAACCTGAAACTGAACGTTTGGGACCTCGGTGGACAAACATCCATCAGACCGTACTGGAGATGCTACTACGCCAACACAGCAGCAGTGATCTTCGTGGTGGACTCGACGGATAAGGACCGTATAGACACGGCATCCAAAGAACTACACATGATGCTCAACGAGGATGAACTCTCAGACTCAGCATTGTTGGTGTTTGCCAACAAGCAGGATCAACCAGGTGCGCTAACAGCTGCGGAGGTATCCAAGGCACTCAATCTCGCTGAATTGAAAGACAGAAGTTGGAGTATTGTGGCAAGTAGTGCCATCAAAGGTGAGGGTTTGACAGAAGGTCTCGATTGGTTGATCGATGTCATCAAGGATGAACAGCTCTGATGAGAGCTATATCAAAACAATGTACAATAATGCCTTAAATATGAAATCAAGCATTCTATTAGAACAAACTATAATGTATCTCCTCTGCCCTAACGAGGTAGCGTTCAGTAGTGCCTCCGTCTTCAACTAGCTCAGTGATTCTACCGATGAACCAACCTTTGCCTCGGCCAGCCTCAGAAATGTCACCATGGTAGATATACTTGGCTCCACCTAATTGGCTGAAGGCTGCCCACTGTGTGCCCTCCTTCTCGTGGAGCTTCGTAGGTAGGAATAACACAAGATCACCTTTCTTGAACAAACCAATTGATATCATCTTGGACGAATCATCTCTCAGCTTCTTGTTCTCCTTCATCTCCTTCTTAGCAAGATGCTCCACTTCTTTAAATCTTTTGGAAACACAGCTGGTGTAAATCTCATTCAAATTCGTTGCAGACTTGATGAAAGAGAGATATCTTTCCTCAATTCTCGAATGGTTATATCCATCAATCAACTTCTCCACAAACGAGCTCACTCTAGCCAACACATTCTCAGAGTCATCATCCACGTCAGCAACGCAGTCTTCCAATACCGACGAGTCTGGTAGCTCCAGCCATTGTGAGTTGGCCTGAACCTGTTTATCAACATCCGGAGTTAGGCCTTTGCTGACATCCACAACGGATCCCAGATCAACACTGGATTTCCTCAATCCTTTCACTCGGATGATTGTAACCTCATTAGTAGTTTCTGATCTCACAGGAAGCAAACCCATCTCTTTCAAGCTGGAGCAAAGAATGCCGTAGAAGATAACCAACACTTCGCTCATGTCTGATGCCTTGATCATCAATGAGTTCACGATAGCGACAAGCTGAACGATTGTACGACTTTGACTTCTCACAGTTTCTTCAAGTTGGTCAATCTTTCCCTCATTCACGGATCTGGTAGTTTCAAGCTCCTCCACCTTCGTCTTCACAGCTTCGAGCTCATCCTGGTGAAGAATCTTCTCTTTCGCAATCTCACTCTCCCTGTTCGACATGTTCTCCAAAAGATCATTTTTCATAGAACTGATCAACTCATAGTTCTCCTTCAAGGTATCAAGCTCCTTCGAAAGTTGGGTATTCCTGCCCAGGATGGAAGCTTTAACCTTGTTTACTGTCTCCAACTCTGAAGTATGCTCAGATACCATTGTATCAATGGTCTTCTGTTTCTCTTCAAGATCTTTCTCTAGGGTCTCCAGAGCTTCTGCCTGATCTTCGATGGTGGCATCCTTCTGCCTTAGCTGGTAGTCTTTCTCTGCTAGAAGCTATTGTAGTTGGCTGAGATCTGACTTGAGTTTTTCAGTGCCCTCATTAGTATCACATTTATGGGCGAGCTTCTGCAACTCTGCGTCTTTCACTGCGATCTTTTCCTTCAAATCCTTGATCAACTCACTCTGTTCAGACCTTAACTTCTGTATGATTCTGTCCTTCTCCACAGATCTGGAAGTATGATCAGTCAACTCTTCCTCCAATTTCACAATCTGAACTTCCACCTTGGCTTTGGACACTTCTTGTTCGCTGATCTTGAGTTGGAGTCTGGATATCTGGGTGTCAAATTCCTCCTTCATCTGATCAAGTCTGTCACTCATTTTCCTTGTCTCAAAATCCTTAGTTGCTGCCACATGCTGTGCAGTTTTGAGATCGTCTTGAAGTATCTCCAAAGCGGCCTTGTGCTTCTTCAAGTCATTCAGCAGTTGGTGGTTCTCTTCTCTCAATTTAGCCATCTCAGTGGAAGAAGTCAGCGTACCAGAGCCATAGATATCATTGACACTGGTGTCATCGCGAGTCATAGAAGACAATTTCTCCCCAACTGATAATCTGGCTGCCACAGGCTGGCGTTGGTTCATGGAAGGCCACTGTTGGTAATTCTTGAACTGCTCCTGATGCAAAAGACTCTCGAGCTTCTTGATTCGTACTTTGTACCCTTTGATCTCTGCATCACGAGAACCTGATTTCGGCTCTTTGATAGAAGCAGAAAGCTTGGAGATCTTGGCAGGTATGTTGTTCAATGCCTTCGAGAGAACCATGATCACTTCTTCGTTCAGCCCCACCTAACGGAGCTATGCAGTGTACGAGTTGGCGTCATCAAGCGTAACTGATTGTGATTCCTCTCTTCCAACATTGATGTTGATATCCACATTCACTATGTTCTCACTATTGAACTCATCTGTAGTTCTGTTCATCAATATCAATATATCACCATAGTTGGTCATCCAGTTGTTCCTCGTCTTGATTTCTTTCTCTCTCACTGTGGCGAAACTCTCACCAGTGCTGGAAACCAGTTGCTTTAAAGACTTCAGCCATTCAACTCGGCGAACACACTCAACAACGTATAAACCGTATAACAACGGTAGGTCCACGGTATGTGCGAGTGATGCCTCCAGGGACTAGATGCGCCCGATGTCATTGGCAGTTTGTTTCAAAGTCTCGCGTAATCCCACCATTTCAGCCTATGCGCTTGACAACTGTTGTAAAAGACTCGAGAGTGTGACCTGAAGTTTCTAGAAGAGGTTCTTGTGACTGATAAATGTGTCGTAGATGGAGACTGAGAGGGAGTAAATTTGGGAAACATACTGTGCTTTGTGATTGTGGAGTGTGTCCATGATCATATCAACACTGAGTTCATCAACGGTATGAACAGTCTACTCCAGTAGTTGTTTCGTCTCGCTCTTTACCTTCGTGGAGAGTTTGGTGAGCGATTCAGATGTGGTTGTTAAATCAGCGTTCTCCAATACCGACATGGCCTCTGATTCCATAGCACCAAGTGAAACGTCCACCTGTCCTCTCTGCCCGTCACAGTTTGATATTCTTGTTCGTTGCCCCAAAAGAGTGTTGTTCAAGCTTCTGGATAAGTCTGCGCATTGCTCAGCCTGTGTTTGTAATGTATCCTTATCCAATAGGTCAGAGAGTGGTTGATGCTCAAGGGTTGTAATCCCCTATAAGACCTTGAATTGATTGTACCATTTGCCTGCTAGTGATTGCTCTTCAAGATGGTTAACCATTGTCACCTGCTCTTCATAATTCTTCCTCACATCAATGCAGTAGTTCTCGATGAACAAGCTCGCCACTTTGATGGACTTGAAGAGAACATGACACCTCTGCTGGAGCTCCTTGCACTTCTTTACGAGTAGTCGAGAGTCCGACTCAATGGCAGCTACCCAACCAAGATTCGTTGTCAAAAGACTCTTCAACTATCTCAGGTTCCTGGATGAAGCAAGTCTCTCCAGATCAATATCAAGTAAGGGTGATGCGATGGGACGTATCAGGCTGTCAAAGGTCTCAAAGTACTTCGTGAGGATGTTCCGTTGTATGCTCTCAAGGTCATCACTGGAGAACAGGTTCTTGTCAAAGACGTATACCTCATCTAGATGATCCATGAGTGAGGTTTTCAGCTTGTGACCGAATGATGTGAGTAGAAAGATGTTCTGCTGAGGGATGTGGAACTGCGTGGAACAAAAATGTTTCAGTTCGTCAAGGGATAGAAAATAGTGGCGGTTGACTCGTACAACCGCTCCCGTGTGTGAATTGAATATTACAACGTCGTTGCCATTCATAGTAGTGTGGATTTTTGAGAAGATTGATTTATCATGTGGTAAAGCACTGGAGTCAAGTGGCACTGTGTGATGGGGGGTACTAGATGGGTTGGCGGGCTGTGTGTGCGATGTGTTTGGGCGGCTAGTACTAGCTCTGGTGGTACCGCCTACTTCCTGTTGATCAGGGTGTATATTTGTTCGGACAGTGGTGAGAAT
>JAKVQR010000248.1:0-40016 GCA_030462915.1 Petasospora meyerae | reverse complement strand
GTCTCTCACTCTTCACTGACATTGTGAACACTCTATGGAATGCTAGGTACTCAATCCCAGACACACCATCTTTACCAGCCTCGATACCAGCACCTTTACCTTGAAAAACTCCATTCTCTGGAACTGGTCTTGACACGTCGTCCTCGAGCAGATCCTCAAACTGGATCATTTTGACACCTCTGATAAAGACACCGAAGGCGCCTTTCCACTTCAGATACGTGGACTTGTCATCTTCCAATGCGGAATCCTTCATGGCCCTTTCACCAGATTGAACAATCGCTGTCATGCGAGTCCATGAGTCCTTGTCAGCTTCAATACGTGCTTGGTTTATACGGTTCATTATGTTGTTTCAACGGTTGTCGATCTTGAACGTCTTGTGTACAATCCAAAACCCTGAGACGCTACCACGTTAGACAGTGTAACGGTGCGTAGCTTGGAGATCTACAGGGGATTATATGGAGAGGGAATGTAACGTAGATCGAGCGTTCTTACTTGGAACTTCCAAGGAGGTATGTGTAGCATCAGGACAGAGCAGGAACAGGTGGGAACTCCCAGATATATATACAGGAACCAACTGGAACAGCAGATAGCAACCTTACCAGGGTTGTAGCCTATCACAGACCAGGACTCTCTCGATTGTAGATCTCACTGATAAGGATCTGGGCAGCCAACGTGGCCAGCGTGACTTCCCAATCCAGTAATCAAGTGCGGTCGGTTCCAAGGTCTGCACGTGACTGAGCACGTGACTTCAACGCTCCTTGTGCTTATCAGTTGGAAAGATGGGTGGAATTTCTCAAAAACGTGCCTGTCGATTTTTCTGTAAGGTTGCTGTACGGTTCCGGAAATGTAAACAAAGCGATCTGACTACGGCGGAGATAATGCAGATCCTCGGAGATAAAATGGCTATTTGTTGATCTCGAATCAATTCATGACGAGTCAAAACTCAAAACTAGTATAACGCTTTCCGACGTATCTCAGAGCCACCCACACAGCACAGTACGTGAAGAGGATGCAGTTGATGATGACAAGCAGGTACTCGAATCCCAGCCATCTCCCCAGAACACCAACTAGGAAGGGAAGCACTGCGGACCCTGAACCACCAAGCGAGGCCACCACTCCTAGTCCAGCCACATGTAAGTGTACTGGGAGCATCTTCATAAGCACCACACTTGCAGTAGGGAACAACGGTCCGATGAAGACACCGGCACAGAACACGATCAGTTTGGAGACCGTGGTGAACTTTGGCCCATCGTACATCCAAGCAAGTGTGACCAGCACACTGAAGATGAGCCATGAGACGATGGAGTAGCACAGATTGGCACGATACTCATTCTTGAACAACCTCGTGACAAATCCTAGAAGCACACGTCCTGCCGTGAGTCCGATCCAGAACCAGGAGACAACAATCGAAGCATCCATCTGCTCCATTCCCTTCACCTCTCTGAGATATGTCAATAGCCAGGATCCTGTACCAATCTCAGCACCGACGTAGAAGAAGAGATAAGCACAGAAGCATAGTACCACTGGATCAACGACCAATGAAAGGAAGCCACGTTGTGGTTCGTCGTCATCCTTGCTGTCCTTCGAGGTAAGGTAATCGTACTTCCACTTGGTCTCATCTTTGAAGAACACCAACACACATGCCATTCCAACCAGCCCCATCACCGATATGATACCATAGTAGTATCTGTACCCCCATTTGTCCAAGACCCACGATACCACAGGAGGAGAGAACACACTCCCAAGTCCATAAGCTCCATGTAGCATTCCCATTAGCTCGTTTTGATCCACCAGACTCGAAAGGTAAACATTTACACTCGATGAACTCAGTCCAGCACCCAATCCATAGAAGTAGTACATGCAAATGTACAGATACAAGGACTCAAACATGGCACACATGCCAAATGCAAATGTCATGAACATCGTTGCGGCAAACATAGCTCCACATTTACCGAAGTGACGATGTAAAACCTCGTTGAGAAGTGCAGATGTAGCGTAACCGAAGAACTGTAGCACAAACACCATTGAAATATGCGTCTGTGTCGTTTGATAATGGGACACCAAGAAGGGCATCAATGTCCCCACAGTTTGATCAGCCGCGCCGTCCATTATGAAGAGGTAGAAACATAGAAGAATCTGGATCTTCAGAAGCTTCGACTCTCGCCAGTTCAGAGAGTGGATGACAACTTCATGGTTCTGATGTTCCACTGTGTATGGAAAGTTCTGAGGGGAGGCCTCCGATGGAGAGTCTTGTGGGGATCCGACTGTTGGCGAAGATGAAGTGTCGAGCAAACGCTCCTCCAATTCGATATCAAATTTGTCCATTTGCATGGTGTCAGGGTTACCACTGAAACAAGAGGCAAGAGGTGGATATGGAGTTCCTTGATTTGCCAATCCTGAAGGTCAGGTCACATCGTCCATGGTGAACTGGTGGAAAATCTGGAACTTCTCCCAACTTCCAAGTAGCTTCGGAGTGTTCGAGTTCTCTTTCCCCGCGAGCATCATCCCGAAAAGGTGAGATTACATCCGAACACCACAATGTGTAGGCTACAGGAGTTGTATAATTGGCTAATTCGGGTAAGGTGGTTGATGATTGATGTGCCTTTAATCGTTTTAAGATAAACTGTTACGGTTAAGATCACTAGATGCTTCGAATTGGCCAGTTTCAAAGATTTTGAAGTTTTCAGCAAAATGACCTGACTGAGTGAAGTTTTCAAACGAAAATACAGGTCCTCTTTCTGAAATGAAGATACTATCGGGCTTCAAAAACACCAAAAATGGCCCCAGTATCTAGACATCAATATTTCAAAGATCATGGTTATACTATTCCATTAAGTTGGTCTATCAGTGAGTTGCATTAATTCAGATATGGTGAGGATTTCGAAACCAAAAGGGCCCCTTGAGGAGTGCACAAGGTGTCCGGGTGTTTCTGTGCTCATGATTTCAACTCATGCATCATCACACTCATCTCTGGCATGAGATCGCCAAATTGAAGAACCGTATTAGACCGATGAAAGTCTTCTTATACACAATACGAATAGATATAGATATGATTGAATATGTTAGCTATGTGGTGTGTGTGTGTTCATAAGAGTCGTTAAATAAGGGAAAGGCGATGACAGACCAGCGATCAGCTATGGGTGTATGGAGGTGGTGCTTCATTCCAAACCTGTGGAGCACCAAGACCAAGACTCAAGAGGTTGCCATGTGATTTGCGTGGTGATTGAGCACGGGAAGATGGGGAATACAGATTCATCAAGAGATCAGAACTCTTCAGAGCAGAGATAGATGGAGGCTGTAACTTAGGTATCTTTTCGAGCATCGGTGACGGCTTGAGTGCCATTGGTGTGTGGAGGTGTTGAGGTAGTCTCAGATGTGCTTTGGACTTGATGTCTTTGGTAGGTACAGGAGGCTTCGAAGGAGTACTTGACCCACTGATGATCTCATTTCTGTAATCGTCATCAACTAGCGTAGTTTCAGTGTTCATGGAGACTGTTCTCATCTGTGGAGCAGAGGCGGAAGGTACCGAGAGGTCATCTGATTTGAGTTCAGAAACAACAGCATGAGTCTTAACCGCATCGGCCACACTGGTATCCTGCCCAGTAACGGTCTTCTTGCTCTTCTTCGAGCCACCGAGTTTGATTGATCTGCGCTTTGGTTTCACCGTGCTCTTCTCATTCTGAAAGTTCTTCGTTTGAATCTTGGTGAGCTTGGCCAATGTGTCGTCAAGCTGATATCCCTATGCACTTGTGATGACTTCGATCGGTATATTCTTAGCGTTACCCCAAGTAGACTTACCGTCATACTTGGACAATGCAGGACGCTCAATAGCATCAGCGAAAGGCGGCACTGAGATTCTGAAACTCTGACGTGATCTGTTCAGTGTAGAAAGTCGTAACATGTTGGCGGGTGAGAGCTCTGGTTCTTCAGGGTTCACTTCAAATATTGAGAGACGTTCACCATGCTGTGTCTATTCCTGCATCTTGGAGTGTAACTGGTTGATGATGTTGCTGGTTGTCCATCTCTGTGAAAGTTTGTGAAGAACGCCGGGGAGGATGTCCCTGAACAAGTCTCTGATTTGACTTTCAATCTTCTTTTGTAGGAACTTCTCAATGACTTGGACGTTGTCGAAACTGGAACTGACCTTAATGTTTTCGAGCGGATCGTTCTTAAACACCAGTGTCAATCCTTTCACTTTAGAGAACACAACAACAATAATACCACTAAGTCTAATGTTGCTCAAGGAGAGGAAAAGTGGCATAGAGAATGGCTGGGCAGCTAGCGGGAACTTCGGAAGGGCAAAATCTCCTCCTTGGTCGTGTACTGTCTGCTCATGTATCCTCAATAAGTTGGCTTGAATGGCAGTACTCAATGTGATATGGGCATCACCGTCATACTTGAGCTTGAAGATACCTCTGAACTTATCACTTCCAATGTCACCAATCTCCAAGATCTCAAAAGTAGGTGATGAATTACCAAAACTGAGGTCTTTCACTTTGATGTCCGAAGAGAGGATATGAGGACGTTTACCACTGTTGAGAGAATCATAGAGGAGCTCCTTGGTCCAAGCCTGGAAGGACGACTGCTCAAAGGAGTCCCAACGGATGTCGCACGACATGCTGTGAAGTCAATGTCTCGTTTGTGCCTGTGGAAAAATTCGGCGGCTATGGAACCTCCGAGTGAGAGACAAAGGGAGGTGTGTCTTAGTGTGTTGAAGGGAAGAGATGAACTTCTTCTGGACGATGGCGTCCCTTTAATGACGTGTTTGCACTTGCGGAGAAACTTGGAGGCGTCTTTTATTGTGGTAATCAAGGAGAGAATGTGCGTTTTTTCCTTTTCGGGCCTACAAAAGGTCTGCCCACTTTCAAAACTCAGCGTCTATTCGCGACACTGCAAGAGGCCGGGTAACCCCTTGGACACTTTTGGGCAAGATTTTATGATCACTTTGAGACTCTACGATAAGTATAGAACTACCTTGCCATTTAAATATCGAATAGCAGTTATTGCTCGTATTCTATTGTTCCATAAGTCCCAGCAGCCTCTCCACATTCCGTTATTGGGTTCCGTGAACGGATCCTCAGAGGCGATGAACCCTTCTGGTCTAGCTTCCCCACATTCGGTACCCATCTCCAGGAACCGTGCTGGACTTCGTGCTCCATATTTTGCGGTAACGTGCTCCAGACTTCATATATGTTGATAGTAGAATCACCCTCTCCTTATGCGTATAAATATGAGACCTCAGATGTTGAAGTTGGCCCTCTGTGTCACCCACTCTTCAGGTGTGAATGTCTTTTGCTGGAATGCGTGAATAGCAGCAATCTCCTCTTTCAAAGCCGAGTTGACAAGCCTCGATCTGGCCAATTTGTTCTTGCCTTGAAACTGTTCACTGACTATAATCACAGCGATGGCCTGGCCACAGCCACCGGAGAGGTCCTCCACGTAGCACTCTGTGGCTCCGAGACGTTCGATGACAAGTTGTTTGAATGAATCAGCAGATACCATATTGGATTTATTAGTATAGGATCGTTGGGAGTCTTGGGTTAGTTGGTAAAGCCCCAAATACGTCTATAACCATCATCTTCGAAGTGATGACTGTTGATTTCTCGCCCATGAAAAGACAATCCGATGTGTTGCGCTTACCAGCTCCGCGAAAACGTTTGCTGCTCACTGGTAAACCACCGAGCTATCACATCTTCATCATCAAGCGAGTCGTCTTCAACTCAATATCTAAGCCTATATCAATTCTGCACTGATACCAAACTCTCAATCATGTCTGTGAAACGTGCCATTACTGGATTGAAGAAGCTGTACCCTCTCCACCTTGCAGAGTCCTGGGACAACGTCGGTCTTCTTGTGGATGCCCCACTTCTCAGCTCTTCATCTACACAATCTTCTGTCACCAAAGTACTTCTTACAGTTGACTTGACCAAACGTGTTGTCGACGAGGCCATCAATAACAAAGTCCAGCTGATTGTTGCCTATCACCCATTCATCTTCAAGGGAATCAAGAGCATTACCACTACAAACCCTCAACATCTCAGTCTGTTGAGATTGATCCAGGCGGGCATCAGTGTCTACTCTCCACACACCGCCGTGGATTCCGTTAGAGGTGGTGTGAATGACTGGCTTGTGAAAGGTGTTGTTGATGAGAAGCTCATATCTAAGAGTCAGATTATCAGTGAGAACAGAGCAGACCCTGGTAATGGTTGCGGTCGCGTTGTGCAATTGAGTGAAGGTGTCAAGCTGCTGGATGTTGTTGCTTCCTTGAAGACACATCTTGGTGTGGGTAATCTACTCGTTGGTGCAGATGATTTGGAGATGAGTGGTATTAAGAGCTTTGCTGTTTGTGCAGGTTCTGGTTCTGGTGTGTTTGCTGATTTGAAAGAGGAGGTTGACCTCTATGTCACCGGAGAGATGAGCCACCACGAAGTTCTGTTACTCAAGGAGAAGGGCAAGGCAGTCATCTGTGCTAACCACTCGAACACTGAAAGGGGATATCTCACTGAGATGAAGGAGAAACTACTAGATGAGCTCAAGGGTGAGAATGTCGAGGTGCTTATTTCCGAGGCAGATGCTGATCCATTCACCTTTGTCTGATACACATTAATATAGTTGATAGTATCATAGAAGGAATGTAGAATGTAGAATGTACATAAACCACAAAGTCAATAGTTGAAATCATTCCTTGATACCACCAACCTAGAGTGCAAGGCGGATCGACTGAAGATCGAAGGAACAAGAGGCAAGCGTTACACTAAAAGTGTTGCGCCTACCGTCTGAACTCGGCGATCTCCTTTCTGGCGCCTCCTTGTCGGGTATGGCTACTACTAGAAAGCGCCCGAATTTTGACTGATAAGACCCCTTGATCGTGACAGAAATTTGTCATTTCGGAGATCATGAAGATCGTAGAACCGTAGAAGGACTCGAGAAGTTTCCATCTCGTATTTTGTCCTGGTGACTCCAGCATATAGTGGAGCTGTGGATCCCCATTGTTTGTGTCTTGAAAGTCCGCTGATATCCGAAGTCCGAAGTCCGAAGTCCAAGAGACTGGAACTCAGGTACTACTTCAGCTTTGAAAGGGGCAAGCTCTCGATCAAGGACTCTACAAGCAGATAGTACAATAATGAAGTATTGTTCATATGTCTTAAGTATCAATTAAGACTCCAATGTCTGGTAACCGGACTCTTTCAAATTCAATCGAGCGTACGGCAGCAGTACCCCTTGATTGCGCACACCACTGATCTTAACACTTTGAGGTTACACATGACTCATTTAGCCAGATAACCACTGTCATGGATACTATGTAGGGGAATCGAAATAGCTAATATAGAATTAATGATGCTAGACATTTACTAGTTTGTTCTCTCGAGTCTCATGAGATCTTCAAAAAAATTCTCTAGAACTATCATGTAATCAGACTGAATCACGTCTTCCCCCGTACTCGACGGCCATCGCCGCTTCACTTATGGTGCGTATAGCTAGAAAGGAGCAGAGGAGCGACATAGTAAATTACTTATCTCTTCAGATTTCTATCAACGGCGAAGTTGTAAGTTGTAACGTCTACGTTAATGCTGTTTAAGGGTGAACTTTCAAGATCGTCGATGTATGCCCTATGCCCCATGTCTGCGAACATGCACAGCCAGACACTTATCAGATGTGTGTTGAGAAGCTGGTGTCATTAGAAAATTATTGATTAGCGATCTCACAATCTCTGAGATAAGGCAGTATCCTTTAGGAACTCAATTCATGCTTCTACTCTCAGACGTTTAGCTACTCATGCAGTTACGTCCAAAATTGTGCCAGCTGGAACTCTTCATTTAACTATATAAGTTTCTATCTGGTCCACTATAGCCTCACGATGAAAGAGTGATCGAAATGGGACTGGTTATCTTCAGCTACACTACAGTCTCCTGATGGCACGAAATGATTCAGCTAATTATTGACGTCAGCTAGGATGTGGTGATTGCATGGAATACGAAAGCTGTAGATTTCGGGGATTCGCTATCAGCTCAAACACAACGCATCACTGTGCATGTCTATATGGCGGGGAAGGAAGATCACAGCTTGGGAGGAATGGAAAAATGTTAGCACTATGGTTACAACACCCGTCTATGATATTCACAAACAGCTATGTATAAGTGTGCTAATCCCTACACCCGATTGATCACGCTATCTATTCATGAGCTACGAGATCGAAGCGATACCAGGCGCTGGGGTCTTGATCAGCCGTCCGGAGGCGGACTAGGGTCTAGCCTCGCTGTCTCACGATCCTTTCTATCAGTTGGCCAGGACTCAATAATGCTCATATACCAGTTTGCTAGGCGTCACTGGTATCTGATTCTAATCCTACCAGCTCCAAATAAACTCAGCCCCTGTATTATGTAACCTCGGTCTACTCCAACCGTGACCCTCACACGCCTCGCCATGGAGTCCACCGATATCAACTTTCAGGTACAACTACTCGACCCCGTACTGTGCCGGAATCGGATTTACGTAGCTGGCATAACTCCGGAGAAGTGCGCTTCCCTGTGGTGTAAGGGTTTTGCCCAGCCTTGCCAGACAAGTTTGTCACAAAGTGCAACTGCAGCGCGGAAATTTTTCATGATCTCGTCTTGCTCACTGATAATTTCACGAGGCGATCAATCACCAAAATTTCCTGCCGCGCTGTTGGCCGATGGCGTTGATAAGGGAAAGAGGCATATCTTCCCGGTGAAAAAGAAACTGCAGATAATCAACCACCAATTGATCACGCATATGCAGATGAGAGAAACGTTTATATAAAGGGAGCACCCACTTCTTCTCTGGTATTGAGGTTGTCAGATTTTGACACATTAATCAATTCATCCCTCGGGCCTCACCTCTCATCTCCACACAGATAATCACACACATACCACCAACGATGGCCATCTCGTTCAACCCTAAGGAAAGGGCTCAGAAGATCATCCGCAAACTCACCACAAGGGAGGGTCTGTTGGGTGACTACGACTATGCCCACCTCTTCACCCCTCGTATCCCATTCACCAAGAAGACAAACAAGGTCCAGCCATTCTTCGGACTTGATGCTGAGATGCCTCTTTTCCTCGGTATCCTCCTTGGTTTGCAGCACGCCTTGTCCATGTTGGCAGGTGTTGTGTCCCCTCCTATCCTCATCTCTGCCACTGCCAACCTCAATGCTGAACAGTCCGCATACTTGGTCTCTGCCTCATTGATCATCTCTGGTATCTTGTCCGCCATCCAGATCACACGTTTCCACATCTACGGAACCAAGTACTACCTCGGTACTGGTTTGCTTTCGGTTGTGGGTACCTCCTTTGCCACCATCACCATTGTAAGTTCTGCCTTCCCAATGATGTACGCCTCTGGTGACTGTCCAGTGGATGCTGATGGTAACCAGCTGCCTTGTCCAAACGGATACGGTGCTATTCTCGGTACCGGTGCCGTGTGTGCTTTGTTGGAAATCGCATTGTCCTTCATGCCACCTAAAGTTTTGCAGAAGCTGTTCCCACCTATCGTCACCGGTCCTGTTGTCTTGCTCATCGGTGTGCACTTGATCGAGTCCGGTATGAAGGACTGGCTCGGTGGATCTGGATGTATCGATGCCATCTGTCCAAGTGAAGGTGCTCCAAGAGCCGCTCCATACGGTTCTGCTCAATTCATCGGTCTTGGTTTCCTTGTGTTCATCACCATCCTGATCTGTGAGAAGTGGGGTTCTCCAGTGATGAAGTCCTGTGCTGTTATTTGTGGTTTGCTCATTGGTTGTATCGTTGCTGCTGCCTGTGGTTACTTCCAACACACCATGATCGACTCTGCCCCAGCTGCTACTTTCCTCTGGGTGCACACTTTCAAGCTCACAGTGTACGGTCCTGCAGTGCTTCCTATGCTTGCGACGTACATCGTGTTGATGATGGAAGCCATTGGTGATATCACTGCTACCTGTGATGTCTCCAGATTGGAGGTTGAAGGTGACCTGTATGACTCCAGAGTGCAAGGTGGTGTTTTGGCCGATGGTTTCAACGGTTTGTTGGCCTGCTTGGGTACCATCACCCCAATGTCCACTTTCGCCCAGAACAACGGTGTTATTGCCATCACCAAGTGTGCCAACAGAACTGCCGGTTACTGGGCTTGTTTCTTCCTCATCGTCATGGGTATCTTCTCCAAGTTTGCCGGTGCCCTGCTTTCCATTCCTAAGCCAGTTCTTGGTGGTATGACCACTTTCCTCTTCTCCTCTGTTGCCGTTGCCGGTATGGCCATTATCTCTCGTTGTCCATTCACCAGACGTGACAGATTTGTTTTGACTTCCTGTATGATTTTCGGTATGGGCTCCACCATGGTTCCAGACTGGTTCTCCTACGTGTTCACCTATGACGGTGGCAACAAGTCCCTCAAGGGTTTCTACAACGCCATCATCCTCGTCATGGAGTCTGGTTACGCCATTGCTGGTATCATTGGTGTTGTCTTGAACTTGCTTTTGCCTCAGGAGGATGGCGAAGAGGGTGATGTCAAGTACTTGGACGCTGCTGAAGAGGATGTCCCAGAGATCTACGAGATGGGATCCAGTTCCACTGAGCAGAAGGAGGTCAAGACCGCCTGATTGTATGTACTAGTTTTCCTTCCTTTCACTTCTTCTATATTCCTTTAACTGATTTACTTTGATTGATTTTTGATGATGGATGAGTTGTAGTTAGCTAATAGCCGCCATGAACCCTGCGTTTAGCCGCCAACCTCAAAGGATGATGTTTATTCATGGAATAGCGCCTACAAGTACTGTTGATAGTAGTAAGCGACTTTCTTGTATTCTTATAGGTACCTGTTATCGGTCAAAACCGATTATCCAAGTGGCCCTACACATACCTCGAATAGACACTCACCACACTTTAAGATAAGCTACCCCGTCACCAGTGACCAAGCCAATCAAGTCAGACACCATTAAGGGCCAGTAGGATGGTGCTAACAATACCAGTCATGACAGAGGGCTGTAGGGCGAGTGGTAGCTGTTCAACTTAGCAACCCAAAATGCAACACATGGTAAAAAACTCTCGCACGCTTCATTAACGGCCAGTTCCGCTGGAGAGGTCGCAACTTGTTTGATAATTGGGTTTGACTCAAGATGAAGCACATGCATACAGTTATGATATGAGCTTGTATTGGCTTCCTATAAGTAGAGAGGCAAATTGTTACGGGTTTGATCCGATATTTATACTCGCAGATTGTCTAGCGGCTAGTGCGAGCGACCAGAAAGGTAAACAATCATGAATGCTATTAGGAATCTATGCATTAAATCTATCTTTAACTTTAAGGGGTTGGCTGTCTTTGCAAGTAACCAGCCAACTCTTTACCGAAAAGCTCCTCGAGTGACTCTCCATTAGTGATCTGCTCCAATCTCTTCATCAAGTCGTAGTTCATCAGCTCTGATACCTTGGAGTCCTTTTTGTAATCTGGGTGCTCCATCAGGAACTTTCTGATGTACTTAGCATTAGTCATGATCTCACCAGATGCTCTCTTCGATACGAGCTCGAAGTAGTAGAACAGTCTCTCATAAGCACCACCGACACACAGTTGGGACTCATCGATACCGAACTTCTTCTTGAGGTGCTCCTTGACCAACGGCAAGACACCGGCAAATGAAGAACAACCATTGATGACTTCATCCACGCTCAACTCCACTGTGTCGAATCCAGCGTCGTTGATGTCTTTCTTGAATGCAAACTTCTCCTTCAACACTGCGTCTCTCTTGTGTGCGAGCTTCATATTCTGTTCAACTTTAGAGATTGGGATGTACCAGTTCTCCTCAGACTCCAACAGATATTGACCCCATAGTGCAATCACCACGGAGAAGGCAGCGTTTTCAAAATCAGTCAACTGGATCTCCATAGGTCTGAATTCCACTCTCCAGCCCGGGACTTTGTTATTGCCCGGTGTGGCTGCCTGTGTTGGTGGTTTGAATCTCAGTGTCTGCCAATTGGTTGACTGGATGTTCTCGAAATGGTCAGTCTCTGTGTCATTGTCCTGGTGGATTCTCTCGTTGAAGACAACAATTGGGTCACGGATGTATAGATGAGCAAAATGACGTGCCAATGGCTCATCGAACATCTTGTTCTCCTGGAGTTCTTTGAGCACTTTCTCGTTGATTGGTGGTGAGATGTCGTTCACCACTGGGTTGAAGTGCTTGTACTGAGCCTTCCCCTCGGATGCGTAGTCATTCTGGGCATCACCCAAGTACGAGTCCACACTGTCATACCTTGACTTGGCAATCTGTTGGACTTTGTGTTGGTGTTCCTCTTTGATCCCACCGTACTCGTTACCATCCTTGAGAGGTGCCACACTACGTTCCTTAGGGGTACGATCATCCACTGCACCACTGATAACGTTCCATCTCACATCCTGCTCAGCCAAAAACCCTTTGAAAACCGGGGCAGCAGCAGTGAGGGCAAGAAAGACAGGTGCAAAGTTCACCCAAGAGTCATACAACGATCTTGCTTTGTTCAATGAAGGTGCCTGTACGGTGACTTGTAAACAGGAACAACCCATTCCGAACCCCATTGAGTCCATGTAGATGTGTTTTGGGATCGCAGCACCAAGCTCAGGCTCCTCATCATGTGGATACAGGTCTCGCTGAGGGATCGAGTCGTCGACTTCTGGTGTGTTGGTGTCCTGGTACATAGGGACGTTGATTGCGACCTTCTCACCACGTCTCTTACGGATGTTGGCGGTGAGTGTTGGGAAACGCACGTGTCTGTTGATGATCTCATCTGGGAGGAACAACGAGGTGGATGCTGGCCCATTGGCCTGTGCTGGTGGGGAAGTGAATTGACCCACACCGAGGTGAGGGAACACTGTGATGGTGAGCGGTTTGATGGTGTCGTCATCCAATGCCTTCTTGGCCAACACACGTCTTCCAACCATGTTTTGCTCGACGTAGAGATAGTCTGAGATGGATTCACCGTTGTATGGTCGTAGTGGGGTGGCTTCAAGCATGTATCTGCCGTACTCAGGGTGGAAGTTGACGTTGTTGTCCAATGCGAGTTGATACATCTGTTGGCCGTCTTTGTTGAGATCCTCGAGGATGTAGTCCTTATCGATGGCGACTTTTGCCGTGTGGGTGGAGTCATCGACTTTCACAAGGATGTATTCGACTTCATCACCCCATAGATAAGGATCATTGTCCCTTTTGTAGGCTGCTTGGAACATCTTTGTGAGCTGGATGAGACCGTTGTCCCTGACATGTTCTGAGAGGTCGCGTGATTGCTCCCATGGAAGCGGAGTTCCTAAGGAGAGAAGGCCCATGGTTGATGAATGTGTAGTGCGGTTGGGTGATCGAAGAGAGAAGGGGAATTGGAGAAATCGAGAGTGATGAGTAATTCTGTTGATCTGAGTTCCCGCCCAGAAGTCCAACTTTTTCGTCCTGTTCTCGGAGTTGAGCTTTTCCCTGCTGTGCGGCGCGCTGAAATTATTTGGCAGCAGTGGTGGTGCTTATCGAGAATTACTCAGCAGTTGGCTTGGTGGAGTAGTTAAGAATCAAGATGGATGCTGAGAACTGAGTGTGGGTGTTCGATTGGCGGGTCCAGGGCGGTTTAATACTGTTGATGAATCTTGAGGGTGTCTCGAGAACAACTACAACCTTCAAATAGGGTTCTACGCCGAAATCGACACGGATTTGTAGTGTCAGTTCGACCAGCTTGATAACCGTATAGGGGCGCCGGACCGCCTTGCCTAATTGGGCGGAAGAGCCGGAGCAAAGCCAAATTAGGGGGTGTGAAAGGGGAGATCTGAGAACTAATTTTGTACTGAAGATCCACACAGATTCGGTGACTCAGGCCACATATTTCATTGGAATCAGAACCAATACGAGATCTGGGATTGCTGGAGAAACAGTACGTAAGAAAAGAGCCACAACTGAAAGCGTTATGAGCACTTGGAGACATAGGATTGCACAGGGCTCATAACGGAATTTAGTAGCGTGTATACTACCCTTAGATTATGGGCAATGGAAATGCTGCTAGCGTATAAGATCCAATTACTATGCATCTATGGTTATTTTTGTGCATTAGTGGATAAAATAGAGCCAGTTATTCCCCCCTAATCCGCCCCTAATACCGATATCCTACCCCTATCCTACCCCTACTATACTCCCAACTGTGGCTCTCCACAGCTGGTGGTGAAATGATGTTTCCTGTCGTGATTTTCCTGAGCCATGGGGGAAGCCACACCTGGACAACAATGAACAAGGTTGACCATTGTCGGGATCGTGGTTGGTCCGTTGAGCTTCCGATGATTGTTAGATCTGTTTTCTAGTGAACATCGATATTTTGATCTTCTGAATTTTATGTCAAACAGTTCAGGGTCCTACAGCGTATTCAAGGAAGGCACAACTGACTATATATTTGATCTTCCTAGTGACTTCCACAGAATATGTCTGATTTGCTACCTATTAACACCCAGAAGAGATGTGTTGACTCCGCTGCACCCCACACCGACTTCATCAACAAACGCAAGAGAGTATCCTTTGATACACTCCCAGATGAAGTACTTCTACAAATCCTACGTCATATCCCACAGACTGATGTCTTATCACTCATGATAACTTCCAAAAGATTCGTCAAACCTTGTCAAGTACGGCTATACAGAAGCATTACGGTCTGTGAAAAGCTCAATGATCCCTTCTTCAAGACATTAACAGAGCTCAATGGTACTTCACTGCTAAGTTCTTGGGAAAACATCCTCCATTTTTTCGAGACAATCTACGATCAAGTGAGGAAAGGTATCAAGAAGCCCTTTCTCCAATACATCGAAGAAATACAGTCTTACAACTATCTTGATTCCGGTAAGGTTGATGAGTTTAGACAACTCTCTGTGGAGGATTTCCAAAACATCTTGAGACTAAGGCAAGTGATGGATGGGGTGCTGGACAGCTTACCTAACTTGAAAGTGCTACGAGTACCCTTGATCCCATTGGCAAGATTGAAGTTCCTCAATCGTGAGGTATTGGCCAATTTGACAAACATTGCCGTTACTGTTGATACCGATTTCGACCCTTGTGAAGTTGAAGAAAGTTTCATTGACCATTTCCGGAGATTGAACAGTTTGACATTGAACATCTGCAGAAGAACAGGTTACAAAGAAGGTGCCATTGGGAAACTCATCAGAACGTGTATGAAGAATGTGCAATATCTGGAACTATTGGAAATCAATGGGAATTTCGGCAAAGATGACAGAAGATTGGAACATTCAATGAGACACAGTGAGCTGGACGAATGGATTGGACCAAAAGCAGTGTTTCAACAGGGACTGAAAAGACATGGTCCACGTCCTTCGGAATCGGATGTCAACCGTGATATGAAACGTCTGTTTGGAGAGTATATCTGGAAGCCTGATCTTGAAGACATGGAGACATTCTCATGGAAATTGCTGAAAGAGTTGAGTCCTTGCATCTTCAAGAAGTTTGTCTTGTCCAATTGGCTTTCAGATTCCTAGCTCCTTCATACTTGGTTGGAGAGAGTATTGATTCCTTCCATGGAACACAATGTATTGGAAGAGGTTTGTTTCATCAACCTGTATAACCATGAGTACATCAGAACTGCCAACGCTTACAGAAATCTTTTCCAATCACAAAGATTCCAGGACTATACGGGACTCAAGGCACTCACTTTCAACTTCTACTCAAGCAGTTCAACATCCCAAGGTGACTACGACTTATGCCAGTTGATATCGGAATTTATACAGAACTCCAAATCTGCAGTGGAATCTTTGACGCTCATTGGACCTCCAGCGACTCGAGGAATTGGGAACCCATCGTCATTCGAACTATATCACAAGATTGTTCAAGGTTATAAAGACAGCTTGAAACGGCTTGATGTCAAGATTAGTGAAGATGGGCCTCTTCAAGTGTGCCATGATGTTCTATCAGCATATGCGGCCAGCTTCGCACATCGTTTCAGAAACTACCGGAATGCCAGAGATATCGATGATTATCTTTACATGGCTTCCAAAGAGGTTATTGAGTCTGTGAATTTTACCCATAGATCCGATGATTATGGTCAAAGAAAGATTGTTGATTATGATCTTGTAAGGAGGTACCAGAGGGAGTTCACCTTCCTGTATGGGGAAGATGCAAGGTTGATGTTCGCAAAGATGCCACATTTGGAGACTTTTGTCATTGAGGGGTTCCCTTTCAAGAGAAGTGATTTCACGAGTTTGTGAATCCTCCTAATTGGCGATAATTCAATGTACATATGGTATTACCTCAGGCATTGGTCAGCACAACACCCGTACACCAGTACACTCAATTTGTACCCGACGCGATATTTTGTCTCTTCACACACTTTCTCGAGAAGAGCTGTTCAATGTTGGCAGTAATAAAGGGCAGTTGTAGTGATTTAGAAGCCCCAAATTTGGACTTAAGAGAACAATTTACCTCCCCGATGGCTTCCACTTTCCCCTTCTTGAAACTCCCGCCTGAGTTACAAATACGAGTGTTGAAAGCCGTGGATGATGTGGAGGTGATCATCCATGCGCTTGGAGTGAAGGAGATTACAAAGAGTGTTTCCCCATTTTTACGATATGTGTCAAACTATTCACCCTTGGAAGAACGCCCCGAGGTGTATCATGGGCTGTGCTATATCATCAGTTAGAGCAGTCTCAAGGTCAAACGTGTGGAGTTGTCCAAATTGAGAGATACGAAGGAGAGTGAAGACCCATCGAAGTTACTATACATCGTCGACCTACTATACTGGAAGCAAAACATTGATCTACTGGAGTTAGAGAGAGATTTATAGGGGAAGGACTGCTTTGTGATGGTGTCAGTGAACTGTTAGCAAAGGGACAACTTTGCAGCCCCTTTGAACACAAGAGCACCAATGCTACGAACAGGAGAAGTGGAGACGAAATTCATCATCAAACTGCTGGAAATGTGTAAGAAGATGGACTTCCATGCTGTGGGGGTGTTTGCAGATGGGAGACCGGAGTTGAGATTGGGAAGAGAAGGACTACCGAAGATCCCCTGGCCTCGACACTTGAGACTCACTGGGTTCAGCAGGATCATCGTGCACAGTCCAGTCCGTGAGATAGAGGAGATGGGCACCGATTTACCGCCAATCAAGTACAGTGGCGAATGTGGACTATGGCTCGATGGAGACTTCAATGGTGCTTCTCAAGAGACCACAAAGGCGTGTTGGAACAGATACAGAGAATTGATCCGAAGCTCAACGTATCCTACACTCTTTGGTGACGAGAACCACAGAATCTGTGTTGAGAACTTGAAGATCGACACGCTCACTGGACAGTTCTCCCTCAGGGACTGTCACACTTTCCGCAATGTGGAGATGCACGGTGTCGCTCAAGATACCGCACAGTTCAACGACATCTTCTGCAGTTTCATGGACTTCAAACTGATAGCCAAGTCTGATGGGAGTGCACCATTGGTGGAAGACGTCCACGCTCCAGGTGTACAGAGGATCGAGTTCAATGCCGAGGAGGTGTTCCCAGTGTTCCGCAACGTCTTCATTCCAGATGTTCACTACTTGGTGTTCAGACGTGACTGGCTCTCTGAACGTCCTATGAAGTTGGAGATGACTGCGGAACAGGCCCGTGAGTTGTCAGAGATGGTGAGCATGACGGATCAATTGGAGCTCGATAGATTCACCACATGTCTGTTGGGATACATCAATCCTCGTGCGTTGATGGATTTGCAACTGCTGGTGTTGTACGACAGACCGTGTAAGAACGGAAGCCCACACACTCCACTGAAGTTGAGACCAGGAAGGAAGAGAACACCGTTGTACAATGTCGGGGAACTGCTGTGGCACACCGAGGCGAGTGCTAAGGATGCCTTCTTGGACTTCAACACGTTCAATGAGCTTGTGGAGGTGGATCAGCTGGGGATGCTTATCTTGGAAACAGATGCTACGAAGGTGCAATTGAGGAGTGTTGCTGAACAGTTCCCGGAAATCACCAGTCTCGAGATCAAAAAGGCTACAAAGACAGGAGACCCAATTGACGAAGTTTATCCTCCACTGGTGAAACCAAGGAGCTTCTCAGGGTTTTTGACTTTGCAGAGTTTGGACATGAGACACGGTTACTTCCCTGGTACTTTCGACAAAGTGTTCTTCCCAGCGTTGAACGAGCTCACCATCAGTTTGGATTTGAGTGCAGAGAAGACCGTGCTGTCCGCTAAGATGCCACAGTTACACACTCTGAAGATTGTGGACACGTATAGTTTCCTCAACCTGATGCCCAACCAGAAAGCCGTGTTGGAAGTTGGAGGATTTGGAAACCCTGGAACTGAACGGTTCAATCAGTTGACGAACTTCCACTCTGAGATCGACATCACGCATCTCACGTTCATTGACTGTCCAGAGTTACAGAGTATCAAGCTGGAGGGAACATCACTACAACAGCTCACCTCGTCCACCAATCTGCCGAAACTGCACACTCTCCAGTACACTTCCCACAACGCAGAGCCTCGCCACAGTTTCAAGCTACCAAAGAACTGCAAACTGACCATCAAACCAGGGATGCACAGTCAAACCAAAGCCTCTGTCCCTCCATTGATGACAGAAGAGATCTTTATGGGTGCACAGGAGATTGCTCGTGGATTTGCACAGACTGGGGATGCAAGCGAGGCAGCAGCCGAGGTACAGGCGTTCATCCATAGACTGTTACAATCCGGTGGAATCCCCAACGTGAACCTCCCTGCTGACCAAGTTCTGTCTTCTGGGGCGTTGTCAAGCATCACGTCTGGTGACTGGCTCAGCGCTCTCAGTGCGTTGTCGTTGGGTGGAGGAGCTGGACATGAACAGATGATGGGTGGTGAAGAGGAAGAGGACTCGTTTGATGAGAACGATGTGGATTGATGAGCTGTACTACAGATAGGATGGATGATGTACGTATAAGTGTATACGGATCCGTTGAGGACCCCGTCTTGTATTGCATAATTACCCATTAAAACCCAAAAGAAAACATAAACGAGAATGAATAAAAGAAAGTCATAACCCAAACAGAGAAGCACAACTCAGAACTAAATTCATGATGGAAACAGAGAGATAAACGTGGTACAATGCAGTTGATGCAGAGTCATTAATGTAAGGAGTTCAAATGGGAGGAGTGACACACACAAACAAACAGCTTAGTATCTGTAGTGGTCAGCCTTGTATGGACCCTCAACTGGGATACCCAAGTACTCGGACTGGACTGGGGTCAACTTGGTGAGCTTGACACCCAACTTGCTCAAGTGGGCACGGGCAACAGCCTCGTCAAGGACCTTTGGCAAGACGTAGACCTGACCCTTCTCGAATGGACCGGTCTTGGAGAACTCAACGAACTTGGATCTGAACTCCTCGTCGTTGGCCTTGAACAAAGCAATCTGGGCCAACACCTGGTTGGAGAAAGAACAGGACATGACGAAAGAAGAGTGACCAGTGGCACAACCCAAGTTGACCAATCTACCCTCAGCGAGCAAGATCAAGTGACGGCCGTTCTTCATGGTGTAACGGTCAACCTGTGGCTTGATGTTGACACACTCAGCGGCGTTGGCCTTCAACCAAGCAACGTCGATCTCAATGTCGAAGTGACCAATGTTACAGACAATGGCGTCCTCTGGCATCTGCTCGAAGTGGGTACCGGTGATGATGTCTCTGCAACCGGTGGTGGTGACGAAGACCTGACCGATGGAGGCAACCTCGTCCAATGGGGCAACCTGGTAACCCTCAACAGCAGCCTGGAGAGCGTTGATTGGGTCGATCTCGGAAACAATCACACGGGCACCCATGCCTCTAAGAGCCATGGCACAACCCTTACCAACATCACCGAAACCAGCGACAACGGCAACCTTACCGGCAAGCATGACATCGGTGGCACGCTTGATACCGTCGATGAGGGACTCTCTGCATCCGTACAAGTTGTCGAACTTGGACTTGGTGACGGAGTCGTTGACGTTGATGGCTGGGACCTTGAGCTTGGCCTCCTTGACCATCTTGTACAAGTGGTGGACACCGGTGGTGGTCTCCTCGGACAAACCGTAACAACCCTCAAGCATCTCTGGGTACTTCTCGTGGACCAAGGAGGTCAAGTCACCACCGTCGTCGAGGATCAAGTTGAGCTTCTTGCCGTCCTTGAAAGCGTGCAACTGCTGCTCAATACACCACAAGTACTCCTCCTCGGTCTCACCCTTCCAGGCGAACACTGGGATACCGGCAGCGGCAATGGCGGCGGCGGCGTGGTCCTGGGTGGAGAAGATGTTACAAGAGGACCAGGTGACCTCGGCACCGAGAGCAACAAGGGTCTCGATGAGCACAGCGGTCTGGATGGTCATGTGCAAACAACCGGCGATTCTAGCGCCCTTCAATGGCTGGTCCTCACCGTAGATTCTTCTGATCTCCATGAGACCTGGCATCTCGTTCTCGGAGAGCTCGATGTCCTTTCTACCGAAGGCAGCAAGGGAGATATCGGCGACTTTGTAGTTGGCGGCTGGGGCAGACATTGTGTGAATGTGTAGATGCTTTAGGTCTTCTTCTTTCCAAAAAGTGGTGGGAGAAGGAAGAAAACGTCGTTTAGCTTTCAGCTTTTTTCCCCCATCGCGTATGAAAAATTTAACATGTGAACGACATCGCGGGAGTTGCGAGATTTGGCGAAGCACGTGGTAAAATGGCGAAAATTGGGAGATGAGTGTAGTGCGCCGATTTGCGTAAACATGAAGCTCATGACAGAGAAGTAGATCTTTGAATTGTATTGGTTGAAGTAGGCCACGTGGTAATCAGGAGTACAGTCATGGTATCTCTGATGGAGATGACTGCATTCGTTTGACTGTCTCTCCTCACTTCCCAGCTTATATGGGATTGATCATATATAGTACGCTGAGTGCGATGTGCCAGGACTGCGGATCAGAGACTACTCTAGGATATGGAATGTGGAAATTTTTGCCATATATGTCTCCCAAGAGGTATATAAAACGTAGCAAAGCAATAATTCCTGAACTATTGGGTCTACAGCGCCGGTTAAAGGCCCAAAATATACCCCTGAAATTGATTCTCAAAACTAGAAAAACAGCAAAAAACGAAAATTAACAGCTAGCGCGAGTGGTTTAGCGGTAAAATTCAAAGTTGCCATCTTTGAGCCCCCGGTTCGACTCCGGGCTCGCGCATTTCTTTTTGCCTTTTCCCGCGGCAAAATGGTAGGGGCAACATTTTTATTTCCACTGGAGAACACTCATCAATTCTTCAAAGTTTACAAATTGTCACTCCAGATTATCAAAATCTAGTCTTATTTACTATATTACCGTACTATAAATCAATCACAAAACTCCTTAATTCGTTGGGGCCTCCAATGGGTCTCCGTTCTCCTGCCTTGAAGCCAAGTACTCCTGAGCACTGGCATTCTTGGTAACCAACTCCACTATTCTTCTCACAACTGGCATATTCAGCCATGCTGGAACATAGGCTTCCACTCTGCTGAATGGTCTGGTATCCACTCTTCTGAATGGATCCTCAAACTGACCATCGTTGACAGGCTCGAAGAAATCATCAGAGCTAGCGCCTTGTTCCTTGACCTTGTCAGCAACAGCAGCCAGAACACTGGAGTCCAGTGGTGTCTCGTAATCAGCAATGTCATACTGTGATAACAATCTCTGAATCTGCACTGGCTTCAAAGCGTAGCAAATCTCAAAGATGATGTCAATGTCTTCCTTGGAGGTCTTTCTCAACTGCAACAACTTAGCAGCTTGGAGCAAGTGGACCAAGTAGTTTGAAGCGTTTGGAATCTCGTGGCTCTTGCACCACTCCTCAATTCTTGTGACGTTGTAGTTGAGTTGCAAACCACGCTTCCATGACAGGTAGTTACGTCTCATGATCAAATCGTTGAAACATACTGTGTCGATGAACTTCAAAAGCTCAATCATAACGTCGTTCAGCACATCCAGCTCAATGAAGTAGGACTTCATAGCCCAGTAGACGTTGTTGAAGAAACTCAAAATGTCATCCATCTTGTACTGGACACTCTGGGAGAACACTTTACTCAAGAATGGTGCAGAGTCAGTGGTCATGAAACCTGGCAAGGCTTGTGATAACACAACGGCAGAGACAACCTGTTTCTCAAGATCCTTCTCCATCTTCTTCATCCACATGTTGTAGATGTTGTAAGAAAGAGACTCAAAGTCTTCCTTGACAACAGCGACCAGCTTCAGGTACTCTTCAAACTCTTCATCACCCATCTCAACTAACAGAGACTCGTTCTCCAGGATAGTGTTCTGTGCATAGGAGACAAACGAGTACAACTCGTGAGTGTTGGACAACCAGAAGGCACCATGTGGGATGACTTCATCGTCCTTCAAGGCAGAGACTATTCCCTGGATAACTGCGAGCACCTCACCCAGGAAGTCCTCTGACTCCTTAGTCAAACCCAGTCTCCACATGTCACTGAGAATGATAATGATGATTCTTGCTGGGAAGAGAACCTCCTTCTTCGTCAGTTCGGACATAACACCACTGAGTGGGACCTTCAAGTTCTTCAGAAGACCATTGACAATCTCATTGTGTAGTTGCTTAGAGTCTTGCAGCAGTCTGTAGAGCTCGTTGTTGATAGCATCGAGCGAGTTCACCATGCTCTCAGTGTCATCTTCATCAGCACCGACTGGGATAACAGACATAGCCTTTGGACTGTAGTTGGCGAACTCACTGTTCTGAGATCCATTACTGTAGCGTCTGGCTCTCTTTGGAGTACCCATGACAGACTTGGCAGCTGGGGCAAGCTGACGCTGCTTAGAGAGCTGCTCCAACTCGTTCTTGAGTTGCTGAACTTGCTTCTTCAAGTCACCTTCACTGACATCACGCTTGGTCAACTCATCCTTCGCGGCAGCCAGTTGATCCAGTGTGTCCTTGACCTCGTTCTTCAACTGGGTCTGCAGCTCAGTCAATTCAGCAATCTTCTTAGAGGACTGCTCCAACTCAGCCTTGGACTTGGCCAACTCAGCGTTCAACTCCTCAATCTCCTTGAGGTGTACATCACTCTGTTCTGTGAGCTTAGCTTGGTGTTCAAGCTCTTTAGCCTGAAGAGTCTCATGTGTCTTCTTGGACTGATCAACAGTGACCTTGAGTGCTTCAATCTCAGCCAAGAGCGACTTGTTCTCCTTGACCTTCACGGCCAATTGTTGAGAAAGACCGATGACCTTGTTCTCCAATCTGTAACTTGCTTCCTTCAACTTGTTGACAGACTTGGCCTCCACCTTCAACTGCTTCAACTGCTTCTTTGCTTGTGTCATTCTGAAGACGGATTGCGTAGTGACCGCAGCCTTTTTAAGAGAGCTGTAATCTTTCTTTTGCTGGTACGCTCTGATGTTCTTCTGAATAGAGATGATATGTCTTTCTCTTTGACTGGCAAGAAAGGAATTTCTCGCATTGCGGGCACGAACCAAGTTTTGAAGGGCAATGATAGAAGTGGTAGCCTCGGTGAATCTCTTACGAGCAATGTAAGCTCTAAGCAAGGTCTGGATGCTTGTAGCAGCTTGGGCCTCGATCTCCTTCTGGATTCTGGTTCTGGCGTTGTAACCCAGTACCAATGCTTGCAACTTGAGGATGGAATCTCTCATCTCCTTGTACTGACGGCGGTAGTAGACACCTCTGATGTACTTCTGGATGAGTGTAGCAGAAGAGCGAAGTTTGTCACTTCTCAGTTTCTCCAAGTGAGCCAACATACCTGCCTTGAAGAAGATCTTGGTCAGACCGAGCTGGTACTTGGCCTCGTCGTCAACAGTCTTGGACAAGATGGATTTACAGAACGCACGGATGCTTTCTTCATCCACTTGGCCTTGAACTAAGTTCTCATATTCACTTGAGTGGAGCAAGATGTGGTATCTGCTTCCGAACTCCTCATATGTCCATCTTGTTGGGAAACCAGCACAGGAAATCTTGATGGTCTCCAAGACACCACAAGCTCTCAACTGGGACAACACCATCAATGGATCGAACTTCCAAGCAACCTTCTCGTCGTTTGGTTTGATACAACGGATGTAGTGAACATTTGTGGAGTTGATGGTGTTCATCAATTCGATCAAAGAAGTCTTGAAGATTGAACCCAATGTTGGCTTTCTGTTGATGGTACGAGCACCTGGCTTCTTTGCAGCAGCCTGAGCTTCCTCGACAGCGGCGTTGGCCTTGTCTAGATTGTCCAAGATCTCAATCAAGAGTTCATTCTTTGAAGCCTTCAACACTTCAAGGTGGCCCTCAGAAACAGTGTCTCTGTTCTTCTCAATGAAGCCTTCAATGTCGTATTCAACATCGAGAGCGTAGTGGGAAACAATGAACTTTGTCTGACCGAATCTTGGCTTTTTGAATACCTTGTTTGTTGGTGGCTTGTCCAATGTCTGGTACAATTTGGTGACCCAACTCTCATCATTACCAGCAGGCAATCTCGACTCCTCGTCCAGCAAAGAGAGTATACCCAGCTTCTTTTCGATCAAGTCGATACAAGGCTGGTTGTCACTGAATTCAATGAAGGACCACTCGATCTTTTCGTTGATGTATTCTTCTTGCTCCAATTTGAAGACGTGTTGGTTGAACTCCTGTTGCAACTTCTCATTGGCGTAGTTGATACAGAACTGCTCGAAGGAGTTCTTGGCGAAGTGTTCGAAACCGTAGATATCCAAGACACCGATGAATGTCTTGATGTGTTCCACAACTTCTGGTGTGCACAAGTCGCTGTTGATGTATGTGACCAACCAGTCGAACAATGAGGAGTAGATGTACTTGGCGACAGAGTCTCTTGCCACGATACCTTGCTTGTGGTTCAAGTTGGAGACGATCTTCTCAGATCTTGTAATGATTTGCTTCTTTGTAATCCATTTGGCGAAGTTGAAAGTGTCAATTCCTAGAAGTTCACATGCCTTGACCAAGTTTGGCTCATCGGAGGACAATGACGCGTCGTTTCTAGCAGCCTTCACTTCAATGTTACCAATGTGAAGTAAAGCAGCCAAGAGTTGGAAGATTGCAAACTGTTTCTCTTCTGTGAATCCAATCAAGGTCAGAGCATCTGTAGTGGCCTTGAACTCCTCTTTGTCATCGACACCCTCGATCTTGTGGTCACCACCTTGGTTCAAGTAGAAGTAGTCCTCGATGTTTGTCAACTGCAACTTCTACTTCTGTTCCGCTGTGAGACCCTCCATGAGCTGGTAGAAGATGTGGTAGTTACGCTCTGTCTTCGGTTGGAAGACCAATCTTGAACGTTCCAACAAGTAAGTTCTGATTCTGGCACCGATGATAGAGGTCTTATCGTTGAACAAGATCTCCAAGTACTTACCAAAACGGGAGGAGTTATCGTTTCTTGTTGTCTTGGCGTTACCGAATGCCTCCATGATAGGATTTGTGGCAAGGATCTGTTGTTCCGTCTTGGACATCTCGATGTGAGCGGTGTTCTTGGAACCCATCACACTGTCGTCGTTTGTGATCTCTTCAACGGAGGCGAAGTATCTCATGATGAACTTGGCGGATACTGTCTTACCAGCACCGGATTCACCAGAGACAACGATGGTCTGGTTCTTGCCGTCCTCTTTCATTCTTCTGTACGCGTCTTCAGCGATGGCGAACAAATGAGGCTCCAACTCACCTCTCTGTTTACCAGAGTATGCCTGGATGATATCGGAAGAATAGAGCTGGTCGACTTTCTGGAACGGGTTTGTAGCGATCAACACGATACCGGAGTAAGTGTAAATGTTCAGCTGAGAGTATCTGACCTTGATGGCATGAAGCACTGCTGGTTCGTTCAAGTATGAAAGGGAGGTCAAGTCTTCAGTGGCTTCCAAGATCGGTGGGTTTCTGAGCAAAGGGAGCTTCTCCTCTGTGTCATCGAGTGTATCTGTTTCGATCTCCACTGTTTCCTGTGTGGACTCTATGAGCAAGCTCAACTGGTGTTTGCCGCCGTCATTGGTGTGTTTGGAAACCTCAGCGCCAACCCATCCTTCCTTTTCACTGCGGATCCAACAGCGTCTGTGAGTGTGAGTGTTAGTACTGCGTGTTTACTTGTCCACAGATCCACAGTGTCGGCTCAACAATGCGAGTAACCGCCCATGTATAGGAAGCTCCAATGAAGATGTGCCTCATTGAGGCTCGCGTCACGAAACAAGCTAGCGTGTGATCTTCTTGAATGGGACCAGCCATTGTCGAACGGAGATTGTGTGGCATGAGGGAATAGTAGGACGTACGTTCCAACGTCGAAAGTGGACGCCATTGTCGATGTGATTGGGTGAATTCAAGCGTGTGTTTGTTATGGAAACCCGCCCGTTTGTAACAGCTTGGTGTTCCCGTTTAAAAGTGTCCAACCCTGTTTTTTTTTCTGGACGTGTGGTGGTCTTTTTGCCCAGTTGTTGACGCGTTTTTTCCCCTTCTTGATCTGGGAAAGAATGTGTGGCGCGAACCAGACAGATGGAACTCCGGGCGGGTTGTGGATTTTTGGGAGCTGTCAAAGGTCCAGTTTCTGTGGTGGTTTTGGGCAGAAAAGGAGAAGGTTGGTTGCGAGAGTGATCTACTGATCATCTGTCATGATGGTTACTATGTATGTTGTTCATCAGGTCGCACCATAAGCTCTCATCTCCAAGGCAATAACAATATGAGACGCGTTTCACCACCACCGCCGACATTATCCGAGGCATATCGGCATATCTACGGTTGTCTTATAATGACATCTAGATTCCTTCATTACGTTCATTGGTGTGCATATACAATCCGTTATTGTCAACTAATTCAGTTTTAACATGCCTTGAAAACCTTCTCCAGCCAGTGCTTGATCACCACTTTACCCTCATACAACTCCACCTCATCGATGTTTCTCACAATCGCAGCTGAGTGAGTGCTCTTTGTGTGTCTGATCAACACTGGGTACTTGTCCCATCCCAGTTTGTTCAAGTTGTTGATAATGCTGATCTGCATCTCGTTCAGTGGCAGTGTGAATGCATCCAACACCTCTTTGGCCTCATCTGCACCGTACTGTCCATTGGCCAACTTGTTGATGGAAGTGGTGATTGATGGGAGGTCAGATTCCTTGGAGAGCAGTGGTGTATCTTCGGAGACTCCACGAGACTCAGGTGTGATGTCCAACTGTTGGATTCTTGCATCCTCCTCAGCGTTTCTCGAAGTGATCGCGTCAAACACACTCTCAACCAATGTCTCAGTTCTGTCGTTCAACTCATGATCAACCATGTTCATAGCGGAGATAGAACCAGTGGTGGATCTCACATCATCCATGTCCTCTTCGACTTCCGCCTCTGCGTTCTCAAGTGCCTCCTCGATATCTTCAGATGGTTGCACCACTCCTTCTGATGTGTCGGTCCACTCGTTCAACAGCGTAAAGATGGACTGGTTAGCGTTCAGTGTGGTCTTGATTCTTCTCTGTGACTTGACACTTTCCATCAAGTTCTGCGCGATGAACCAAACCACCCACAACGGAGCAACGACCAACAAGTTATAGGCCACAATGGCCCATTTGAACTTTCTTTCCCAGAAGTTGGAAGCGGCTTTTTGCAAGACTGGACTGTCACCTTTCCCGATAGGTTTGGTGCTGATGGTGAAGAGCGCATTGGCATCCATAACGATTGGTTCATAGCCCTGAATGTACTTGAAGTCCATATCGTTGAGGTTCGAAGTCTCGTCGATCTTTAAGAATGGATCCACAACGGAGATTCCAGCGGTCCACCAAGCGGATCTCTTCTCATTGATGGCATTGGCATACAAGTTTCTGTGTTTGAAGCGTTGTAGAGCCTTGTAGAAGATTGAAGAAGGGTTAGCCATGGAGACAAGCAAGGGTTCTTCCTTGAATCCAGATTTGTCCTGCAGAAACATCTGCTTACCTGAGAGTGAGATCAAGTTTGGAATCAACCAGTTGAACACTTTTACAGAGATGTTGTCTCCAGGTGTGAGCACACCAACATGAGGGGTACAGAAAGTGGTGAAGTTGACAGGCTCAATCTCTTGGAAGTAACCTTGATGGTGCAACACACCAATGGCGTATCTCGAAGCGATACCACCAAAGGAGTAACCCACAATGGATAGCTTGGTGACACGGCCTTTCAATTCACCATTGTTCAAAGTGTCGATCTGATGTTTGATCTCACTGGCAACACGGAAGCCACACACGTCTATGCCGTCCAATGTCTTGAAACCCTCGTTGTCCAGAGTACGGTACACCACTAGCTTCTCGTTTGATTCCAATTGGGAGCGATATTGTTCAATCTGCTGGTGGATGTATTCGAAATGGGCTCTGTTTCCCCAAAGTCCATGGACAAGGACAAGGAGGTGGTAGTCTGGCATATATAGTTGTGTATAGTGAAGGGTGTAGGGCTGATATCTGTCTTTGTCTTTCGGATCGACGACTGGCTGCAGTACTGATCTTCTGAAGGCTACCGATTTATAGGGGTTTGTGATGGCCCAATTCACCAGTTGTGTTGTATTCCGTCAATTGATCACTTCTTGAACAGTTCAAAGTTAAGATCCCTGAAAAGAACCCCAAACTTTCCACTTTCCCAAGCTTGTAAGGCCGATCCCTTAAGATAAGGAAAGGCGTGGAACTTTGTAGAACAATGGCTCTTTACACCCGGACACCCAGCTCATGGTATGTCCGCTTCCACGGAGTTAAGATGGTCCAGCGTCTGATATGGTGGAGGTTAAAACTTACAACCTCCCACATTCACATTTAAAGTAGGTGGTGAGACATCCTGACTCTCTGATCAGTCTTCTCTTACCTTCTCACAAGGCTGCTGTGAAGAATTAGCGAAGATAGTTGAGATTTTACCCCACCGGCTTATACGGGAGCATCTACGTTACCATGGCAACACAACCAGAGCCAGGTAGATCTTCCCATACGTGATAAGCAGCACACTTTACGCCGTACATGGCTATACGACACATACGTCGATTCCGTGCATAATTTTGGCAGCAGTTTGGGGCGGCTCCGAAGCTCGGTTGCTCCCAAGAACCATCGCGTATAACTTATAAGATGTTGGAGAGAACCTCATCGTTAACTACACCTTCAAATTCTGACAACCCACGTCCAAATTACGTCGACGTTGCCCAGTGCCCACCAAACAACTAACTTCTGGACTCTGAGACTCTGATTGGTTCAATATGGTGTCTTCAAACGCAATCATATCAGCTCTTTTCGCTGTGCTTGGTTCCATGGTCCCGGGCCACACCGAGCAGACAGTCTTCCTAGCCAACGATTCTGTATGTCCACTGGGCACCAAACTGGTTCCATCCTCCGGCAACTCATCAATCAACACCATATTATACGACGAAGCGTATGCTAAACAGGCACTTCAGAAATGGGTGGATTCCGTGAAGATCCCCACTGAGTCATTCCCAGATATGCCCTGGCCCGAAGAGGACCCAGGTGTTTGGGAACCATTTGCCCAACTACACAAGTCCCTGGAGTCCTCTTTTCCTCTGGTGTTTGAACAGTTGCAAGTGACGAAGATCAACGGGTATGGACTGGTCATTGAGTGGGAGGGAACAAACCCTGCGCTGAAGCCGATGATGTTCTGTGCGCATCAGGATGTTGTCCCCGTGGAGGAGCAGATGGTGAGTCAATGGAGATATCCACCTTATGAGGCCCATTATGATGGTGAGTTTGTATGGGGCAGAGGTGCCAGTGATTGTAAGACCACATTGATTGCCACGTTGGCTGCTGTGGAGAAGCTGTTGGAAGAAGGATACAGTACAGAAAGAGGTGTGATCATGGCTTTCGGACACGATGAGGAGTCCGATGGTGTGAAAGGTGCCGGTTTCATCGCAAAACATCTGGTGGAGAAGTATGGCGAGAAGTCTGTCTACTCTATCATTGATGAGGGTCCTGGTGTGGCAATCCAGGGTGGTCATGTCTTTGCACTTCCGGGCGTTGGGGAGAAGGGATTCACCACGATAACCATCTCTCTCACAACAAAAGGTGGTCATTCCTCGATGCCTCCAGAGTTCACAAACATCGGTATCATGGCGAAGTTGATCAGTCTGATAGAGGACACCCCATACACCCCATCCTTAGACAAGAAGAACCCGGGCTACCAGCTGTTGCAGTGTGTAGCCGAAAACACCAACCTGCTGGACCCATTGGGCCTCACCGAGACTGTTCTTGCCGCTCAACACGACGAGATGGCACGCCAAAGACTCGCATACGTTATGGCCAAACATCCTTTGCTCTCCACCTCCGTCAAGACTACACAGGCGATCGACATCTTCCATGGAGGCGTCGCTGCCAATGCGCTTCCAGAGTACAGCAACTTCACCATCAACCACAGAATCGGCGTGGACCAGACTTTCCAGGACGTGATCCACAAGATTCTGGATAACGTAAACACCATCGCTGAGAGGTTTGACATCGGTGTGAAGTTGCATAACGGTACTGTGGTGAGACCTGAGGGGAAAACAGGAGAGATGATCCTCACTTGGAAACGTGAACTGGATCCGGCACCACTCACACCGTTTGACGACGCTCAATGGGGGATTCTCACCGGATCCATCAGACACATCACAGAGGACTACATGTACCCTGAGGTGGAGAGCGAAACCATTGTGGCTCCGTTCTTGATGCCCGCTAACACCGACACGTATGCTTATTGGGGACTCACCGACCACATCTACAGGTTCCAGGTGGCCACCAACTCAATGTCCAATGGAATCCATGGTGTCGATGAACACGCACCTTTCTCAGACCATCTGTATCAGATCGCCTTCATCTACGAGTACATCAGAAACGTCAATGAGTACGCCGGTGAGCTGTGAAATGACGACTAGGAACACTAATCATAAGTGGCTTGCTGCAGGTGGATGTTTGTCCTAACCAATAGTTAATGGCCACTGAATGTATACAATTGTTGTATGAGTAAATGCATTTGTATGTATACACAAGAACTAAAGTCATCATAAATCACGTCAATCAACTCCCATATGCAAATCCCCATCTTCATCTTCACCACCCATCATCTGATTGATGTTATCGTTGCTTTCGTAAAACACATCGTTGGACACTTCTTCCGTCTGTTGGTTCATAATCTCATCTTCAGAGTTCCCCAAGATGATGGCGTTGGAGTTAAGATAGTCGGACTGCTGGAACGTGTCGTTCTTAATGCCTCCCAACACACAGTTGTATTGTTCTCTGGTCTCTGTCAACACAGTGGTGACATACCCAATCCAACGTTCATCCACAAGCTTGGAATAAATCAACTCATCAATCTCAGGGTCATTGAACTTCGAATTCTGGAACAATGACGAGAACTTCACGACTTCCTCTGCAATCAGTACCAAATGTCCCATGTATCCCAGCCTTACATTGGTTCTCTGTTCCGTCTCGAAGCAAAGTGTGTATGAATCGATGATCAAATTGGTGATATCACAGGAGTTGAACAACTCATATATCAAGTACTGGTTGTATCCAACATCCAATCGGCCATTGAAAATCTGCTGAACAATGTCAAACACAACATTATGCCAGAAATTGTTCCATGGGTATTTGTTGAACATTTGCATAATGGTGCACAATATCGATGAATCAACAAGTTGAATCTTGAAATAGTCACCAACCGTTGGGTTAGCACGAAGACTGGCGTTCCTGCTGATGACTTGCTCTTCCTTTGGATCTTCCTCCTCCACCAGTGGTAACTCTCCATTAATCTCATGTGGGGGTCCGAGTGAAGGAACCGTATGTGGGGACACAGTGATGTGCTTTTCTGAAACTGCCACGGATGGTTCTGCAGTGCCAATGTTGAGTGAGGACAGATTCAACCCGGAGTTTGTCTTGGCAATTGTGGAGTTGATGCTGTTATCATTGGTTATCAGGTCGTCACTCAATGCCTTCGCAAGGTTGAACTCGGTGTCCTTCAAGAACTTCTCACGCTCTTCAATGATCTTCTCTGTGAGATGGTTGTTCAACAGACCGATGTTTGAGCAATGGAGTAGTTCGGCAACAAGTTCACAGATCTTAAATCTTTCGAACCCCAATGGCTCAATATCAGTGTTGACCTGAGTAGGTATTCTCTTTGATGCTAACTCCTCGTCTCTCAATATCTTGTTCATCTGTGGAAGCACATCTGAGAATCTTCGAAGCATACCTCCGAGATAGATTGGATCACGAGTGTTTGGTGGATTCTTCTCAATAGTGGTGTAAAGCAAATTGACTTGGTCGTAATCAGAGTTGTTCTTACGAATGATCTCAATGATGACACCAACTATCGTGCTTAGTCCATGACCTCTGTTGAGGATGATCTCAACAATCTCATTGACGCACTCCTCTCCAACAAGCTTCTTTGTGAGTAGATTAGGACCAATGGTGTTCTCATCAATGGATGTGTTGGCACTGATCGAAATGAGTGCTTTGAGAAAATCACCACATGATGACTGTGTGGATGTGTCCTTCTCTGTCTTGAGCATTCGTAGAAGCTTTGGGATCAACCTTTGCTCGGAGAGTACTTCAATGATACCCTTCGGTACGTCTGGTTTGTCGGATGCAATGATTCTCAATAGGAAATCCATGACAATGGTGATGTCGGTATGTTTGATGAAGTTATCCACGATGTTGGATTGTGATCTGATGAAGTTCAACATCTGGTCCGGTCTAGTTTCAAGAAGTTGTTCGTTGATCTTGACGAAGCATTGGACAGCAGGTGATGAGGACTTCAAGGGCAGTTCCAAGAACGACCACAGTCTATGCAGTAAGGATGGTTCTTCCACAAGTGTCTCCGATATCAGCCATATCTTACAGGAAAGAATCTCGGAAGCGACATGGATTCTGTTCATGTGTCTCGTTGGGTCCTCGCCTGTGTGGTCCGCGGTCTGTCCTTCAATACCATCGTCATCGTTATTGGCACTGTCGAAAAGATACTCCTTGTGGTGCTCGAACCACTCCACGCTCTCGACAATAAGTGTTACTAGAATCTCCAGTACTGAGGTGTTATGGGTCGAACTTCCAGTGTTGTTGCTGTTAGCACGTGTGGATGCTGTGGGCGTTGGTGGTTCGACAACAATATCAACCCCTTGGTCATGTTCGTTATCTTCATCCCCGTTGGACAGTAACGGCCTAGGCTCTTCCGGCGGTTCATCGATGTATCCTGTGCAAATGAAGTCTATGAGCCTGTTGTTCTGGCGGTTGAGCTCGGTCAGCACATTGGGGTCGTCCAAGACACTGTAAACGAAGTCCTTGTCGAGCGGCAAGTCATCAACTTGTTCGGTGTCATCAGCCGTACTTGAGACGGCGTCTGAGGGTTCAATTTGTGCATGTTGGTTATTCTGCTGCTCATTGTCGATGCGCTTCCTGTAGTAGACATCGAGCAGCCTGTTGAGCGAGAGGGCCGAGTTGGCGCCCTGTCCGAATGGCCAGAAGGACATCACTGTATGTAAGTGTAAGCCTGATCAGATGCAATGAATGTGAACCGCTCTGGTGAGAAGGTTGCGTCGATGCTGTGTAGTCGTGTGGGGGCAACCAGCTGATGTTGGACAGGGAATGGGGTATCTGAGAGGAAAGCGGAGTGGAGAAGCACTCTTACTGGGCGGTAGAGGTAGCAATGGGTGGAGAAGGTAATGAAAATTTCTTCTGGATTTCCACTTAGCGATGATCTGCCTGGTTGCGAGGTTTCTTCTCTGCGTGGAGCTGAGTGATTCGGTGCTGCCGATCAACTGTGCTTCTCCGGTGCTGCTCTCTTTCTCCAGCTTGTTGGCCTTCTTGATCAGAAAAGTCCGTCGCGCTCGGGAAAGATCACAAAATTTTGTTACGGAGCCCTGGTGATCTTGGTTATGCAGCCCGGTGGATCCCAAATCCCAAAACATCAACAAAAACAACACACGTACACAACTTTTTCTTCGCCCCATATTAGCCGCCACCTAACGTTCAATCAGCGCCCTACAGACCAACTTCACACTCAAGATGGTGTGCGTTTTGAGGAAGCTACTGTATATCGCAGTGCTGATCTTTGCCATCACCCGTGTGATCGACATCTCCTCCCCTGAGTTCGAGCCGTTGCGTACACAATGGAGCTCATCGTTTGGCCACTTCACAGAACACCACTTTTATGGCGGCTATATCCAGCCAGTACAGGAGAAGGTCGTTCCAGCATTCACCAATATCCATGAGACTTATGTCAGTCCAAGTGTGGTAAAACTACAGTCCACCTGCTCAGCGACATACCAGGCTTATCTCTCCAAGTATGTGTCTCTGATCCATGATAAGGTAGTGGAGTCTCCAATCCATGCCTTCTGGTCTGACTCTGAGGAGAAGCGCACCCAGATCTGTGAGCTCATCTCTAAGTACAGTACTTCATTCAGAACTGAGGCCACCAGATACACCGCCTTGGCCCTCATCAAGTTGAATGTCACTTTGAAGTACATCTACGCCGAGGCAAACGTACTCACCAAGGGTCTAATCACTAAGACCCAGTTGTTCTACGCCGAGACCAAGCCTAAGATGGTCCACTTCTTCAAAGATGTTGTCTTGCCAAAGGGATGTCAAACAGTCAAACTTGCTCGTCAGTATGCCTGTCGTTCTGTATGTGCTGCTAACAAGTACATCGTCATTGCATACAACCAGTTGAAGTCTCTGTACTATGCCAACCTTCACCCAGTGTTGAGCAAGTCCCTCTTCGTTCATATCCAGAAGTACTACACCGTCTACGCTAAGCAGTACGTTGATGTCGTCAGTGTTCACGCTGCCAAGTACTATGCTCTTTTCAAGATCAACCGTGCTGTTTCATTGTCCAAGGATCTGTTGACTGGCACTTACGAACAGGCAATCAACTACTTTGAGAGCCAATCTGGTATCTCCACCACTCCTGATGCTACTACTGCCATGGAGGAGGACATCCCAACTGAATTCGCCTATGACGCTATGGGAACTCCAGAAGTGGAAGAGACTGACGCATATGATGACGAAGAGGAAGAAGAAGAGACCATCACCGAAACCATTGTCGTTACCAAGACTTTGGAGGATGAAGTTGCTGCCACTACTGTTGAGGCAGATGTTTCTGGACAGGAATTGGAGAAACACACTGTCACTGATGTGGACCATGAGTTGACATTGGCTGAAGAGATTGACACTTGGAAGACATACATCTTCCAGTCCATCGACAACATCTTCAAGAACTTTGACACATCAATTGCTGACTTGGAGAACACTATGATTGAGGACTTCAGACCAACATTGACTGCTAAGTTCCGTAACTTGACTGAGACTGCCAACAGAGGTTACGCCCAGGTGAACAAGGCCATCTACAACATCAACTCTACCATCACAACTTTGGAGAATGGCGAGGAAGTCGAGGTTGACCAGATGGGTAACATCATCGAGCATGTTTCAAGACAAGGCATGCGTGATTTGTTGAGCAACAACACCGAGATCTTGGGAGAGATTGCCGACGGTGTGAACGACGCTGTTAAGGCATTTGTTTCCGAGGTCGAGGCTGCTATCGCTGATGAGAAGAAACTCATTGTGGATATCTATGAGGAGTTTGCGGAGGTTGCCATCAACGAGTTCAGCAAGAAGATGATGTACTCTACATTCTCTTCTAGCTTCAACGACTTCCAGAACAAGCAGGACTCTGAGAGTTTCAAAGACTGGAAGGAGTACGTTAAAGTGAAGAACGCTCTGATTGCCAAGAGAGAGGAGCTGATCCAAAAGGAGGCTTACACCAGTGGCGTGAACACTTTGCTTGCTGAGGTTCGTGAGACACTTAGAGCTCTTGACCACGAGACTGGCAACTACTATGCCATCTTGAGAGCACAGGCTAACCTCGCATTCCAGGAACGTGAAAAGTTGGAGAGCTTGAAATCATCTGAGTCTTCTGAAGGTGAAGTAGAATCTGTGTTTGATGCTGAATCCGGTGTGGAGACAGATGTGAGCTCAGAGGATGTTGAAGTTGAGACCGCCGAAGTTTCTGTTGAAACAGAGGTCGAGACTGTCATCAAGACCGAGACTCTGGGCGAAGATGGCTCCATTGAAACTGGTTATGCCACAGTGGAACCTGTGGAGGAAGAGGAGCTCTCAGATGTAGATGATGATGAGAGAGATTTTGAGCCAGTGGACACAGCGGAGGACATCGAGGCACCAGTTGAAGAATCCACTGCTGAGAGTGAGACTGATCATGAGCCTGAAGATGTTGTTGAGCACATCGAAGACGCTGAAGTCACACCAGAAGATGTTCCAGAAGATGTCATTGAGCACATCAGTGAAGACGAGCAGTTTGATGCGGATGTTGAAGAGCTGGGAGACGTTGTTGAGCACGTCGAGGATGAAGAAGACGAAGAGAGCACCACTGTTGTAGTTGATACCCCGGAGATGTCGTTCGTGAACCTGCCATGAGTGATCTCCTTCCTACTACTCTATTGTATAGATATATCCCTATTTAATGTATAATCATCTTGATCTGTGTGAGCTCTTCCGTACGTTCATACGTCTATTGATGTGTGTCCCGTAACATTTTCCGCGAACTCATTCTGTGTACCATGCGCTTCGGCCTCTGAAAAATTACGTTGACGACGAGACAAGAAGAAGAGGGACACAACTACTATAATACATACTTATAGATATTGGTTGTATCAGAGATTCTCTTACCCAACACACTAGATGTCTGAACTCACAAAACTTCTGAGGGCCTCCCGAGTTGCCCAGCTGGCGCGTCCACTCAAGGCCACTACGAAGAAGCTCCACCCAACACAACAGATCATCGAGACCCGTGAAGCTGCACTTGCCAGAAACGAATGGGGTATCAAGTACTCTTTGCCTTCCAAGGTCAAGTCCCGTTACATCACACTGACTGAGCTGGATTCTTTGGAGAGACTCGTTGACTTCGAGACCAACGGAGGTGACCATTACAGACGTCTTAGATTTGCCGAGATGGGAGTGGTACCAAAGAACGAAAACTCCCCAAACAACCCACTTTTCACCAATGCCTCGAGAACTCCACGCACATCCAAGAACTCACGTGTTGAGGATGTTGTTAAGTTGTCACCGGAGTTGTCCAAGAAGAGACTACAAGCCGTGTTGGACCAGCTGAAAGGCATGAGACCAGAGTTGAAAGAACACCTCATGAAGACGATGCCTTTGGAGCTTAGAGACGTCTTGAACTCCAACTCCACAAACGTTGCTGACTCCTTTGAACATGTTGCTTTCGGGTTCTTGCTCAAGAAAGTGCAGGAGGGTAACGCCAACCACACAGACAGCGTGAAGCGCATGGGACAGAGAATCGAAGGTACTGGAGGTTTGTCATATGCCTTGAAGGGAAGACTTAGAAACAGTCCTAACGGATACGTCACCACTGAGATTGTTCCTGGTCGTCTTGTCGGCCCAGAACAGGTTGCTGTTGGTGGATTTGTTGCGCAGTCCGTGGACAAGGCCACTCGTGGCAGACCAACATTCGACGGTGTTGAGGACAGAGAGTTTGTTAAGCCACATGTGGTTAGAGGCGCCACTGTGTTCAATGACGGTTCTGTGAAGATCAGCGTGGAGTCCCCAAGAGTGGATGTGAGCCATTCTGCATTGGAGAGAAAGTCCGTGAAGGCTAAGAGAATGAACATCAGAGCCAAGGCTAAGAACACTCCAGTGACACAGAGTCTCATCGACAATCTCACCATGCTATGAATCAGAAAGCCTGTATGTGAAAACTTGTATATATAATGAAACAACTGGGGGAGAGAAATAAATACGATGCACTCAGAACAAGACACCCTTTGTGGAAGGAACCTCGTTGGTACCGTTACTGGAGATGGCTTCTTTGATAGCAACGGCGAGAGCCTTGAAAGCGGACTCAGCTCTGTGGTGGTCGTTGAAACCTCTCAAACAGTCAACGTGCAAAGTGACATGAGCAGCCTGAGCGAAAGATTCAAGGAAGTGAGGAATCATCTCACATGACAAATCACCAATCTTTTCTCTCTTAAGACCCAACTCGATCACTGCGTATGGTCTATTACTGAGGTCGATCACAGCTCTTGAGAGGGCCTCGTCCAGTGGTGCAAATCCTGAACCGAATCTCTTGACACCTCTCACTGTCCCCAGTGCTTGTTTGAATGCTTCACCGAGGGCAATACCAACGTCTTCTGTAGTGTGGTGGTCATCAATGTGCAAATCACCAATACACTCAACGATCAACGACCAACCACCGTGCTTGGCCAAAGCGTGGATCATGTGGTCCAAGAAACCGATACCGGTGTGGATCGAAATGACCTGTGATGAAGTGGATTGGGAGGCGTGTTGTTCTTTTGTAGAGTACTCTTTATCGGCAAAGATGGACTTGTCCAATGTGATAAACCCACCGTTGAGAGAGACGGCGATCTGGATTTTGGTCTCGTTGGTGATTCTGTTCACCACAGCGAATCTCTCAGGTTTTGTTCCGTTCTCAGTCATGGGGGGTTGATGTGTATATTGGTGGTCTAATAGCATCTAGAGATGAAGAGTGGATGGATGACTCTTCTCTCTTCTCTCTTCGCTGATTATACGCTGATGAGAAGATACGATATGTGGTGTACGGGTGTGGATCTTGGGGAGGCCTCAAGTGTTACCCGGCCGATGAGCTACGAATATTTTCAGGACACATCTTGGGTACTTTAATACTCAATTTGAGGGTAGTTAGGTGCCTATCTATTGATTCATCTCCAGAATCTATGAATATGCTGAGACTCACACGATCTCTACACACCACATCCAGGCTGCTTAAAGATGTGCGTCCCGCAGTGCCATTGAAAACCCAACACCATAAGGAAGTTGAGACACTCCACAAGAACATCCCCATTGAGAAACCTGTCAAGGCATGGGAAAGAGCCGGTATGAGCAAAGAGGAGTTCTTCAAGAGCAAATTCGCACATGTCCATGCTAAACAAAAGGCCAATGATACCCGTGAAAGAAGATCTCAGTATGATTCAGTAAGGAACTCTCGTAGGAAAGAGGAGGAGAAGACATGGAAACAGCAGAGGAAACAGCACAAGAGCAAGTTTGGCAGGGACGTTTACAACAAATTGGAACCAAATCCACTGTCCGAATACATCTATGGATCTTCTACGGTGCTGGCTGCTCTCCAGGCGAACAAGAGAGAGATCTTCAACAAGTTGTACATCTACCAACCAGATTTGAAGAGAGAGTCTGAGATCATTAAATTGGCGACCAAGATTGGTGTGGAGATGGAGACAGCCTCAAGCAGAGCAGTGTTGAACTCATTGACCAACAACGCAGTGCATAATGGGTACGTGTTGGAGACCAAGCCATTACTTCCTACACGCGCATATGAACTGGGCACTACAGTGAACAACGAGTTCGTGATTGAGGAAGACAGTTTCGGAGACAGACTACCACAGTCATACACTACAAAGAACACCAATCCATTCGGTGTGTACTTGGACGGCATCACCGATCCACACAACGTCGGTGCAATCATCAGATCCGCTTATTTCCTCGGTGCAGACTTTGTGGTGATGTCTGAACGTAACAGTGCCCCACTGTCCCCCGTGGTGGCCAAGACCAGTGTTGGTGCCTCAGATCTGTTACCAATATTCACCACAGATAAGCCATTACAGTTCTTTGAGAGAAGTAGGGCTAATGGTTGGAGCTTTGTGTCTGCAGCTGTGGCTGATCATCATAGGGATGATAAGATTTCTAGAACTCTGGAACAGAAGACGTTGGAGTTTGAAGAGTTGGGTAGATTGCTACAAGATGGGCCATGTGTCTTGGTGCTGGGATGGGAAGGTGAAGGTATTCGTACGACGTTGAAAGTAAGAAGTGACTTCTTGGTGGCCATTAAGTCTGCTCAAGGCGTGAGAGGGATTGTGGACTCTCTTAATGTGAGTGTGGCTGGTGCGTTGTTGATGCAGAAGATTCTTGGGTGAAAGAGTAGGAGATACCACATAGGTGAATAGTTATAACTTATAGAGATGGTCTTGTATATACTTAAACCGAAATTTAGTTGTGTATTCTTTTCGCAAAATCGAAGTCTTAATGAGTCTTGACTCTTGAGTACCCGACCTTCAACGAACATCAAAACTGGACACTGGCAATGGTGATACCAAGCTTAGGGAGCAGAAACGCAC
>JAKVQR010000247.1:6486-40315 GCA_030462915.1 Petasospora meyerae | reverse complement strand
TACTGCAAGTGTCTTATATTGTCTTTCCAGAAGCCCATGTCGACCATGAATTTATAGCTGAAGCGAAGATTGATCTAAAACCCCTAAAGGAGGTGCAGGTACTTCGAAACCGGGCGCCGACGTCATTGATTCAATCGAGAGATTGGATTATCAAAGAGGTTCCGTTGCGCAGGTCATAGTAGTTGTGCAAGACGTATACAGATTTTCCTGGTCAATATAAATTAATAAAAAATATTTTAATATAATCGAGAAATCAGTAGTTCTACAGATGTAATATGATATTGAGAGCCGTCATGGATCAATTATACTAGTGCTTTGTGCAATGTATAAGCTCTAGCACGTGTTGATCGAATGACCCCGGTGTGCCGCATGATCCGCCTTATATACCAGCGGATTACGACTGCATGGTGATTGAATCGATGAGATGATCTATATATATGAAAACTAGGAGGATTTCCTCAATAGTAAACTTCTGTATGTGACCCGCTCAATAGTAGTTTGCACATTTCTAGGTAATGAAGATTACTCGAAGTCGACTAGATAGACATTCATCGATACGTACGACAATCAACTAGCCCTGTATAGCTATATGGTGTTTGTAGTTTGTAATATAAGAGTGCACAATGGCTCAAATAGCGTATAGTGATGGGTAAGTTGGCCAAGTATATGGCCAAGAGGTGTTCATTCTCACACCCAACTGGTCAGCCCATTCCCAAGCAATACCTGGGTGTTTCAAAGAAGCAGTACCAACCAAGATAGCATCTGCGTCACCTTTCTCCAAGACCTCGTTGGCCAACTTACTGTCGTTGATACCAAACCCACCAACAGTAGAGACAACGGCCTTGTCGCCCACGAGCTCCTTAACAGCCTTTGCAAGGTGTACCTGGAAACCTATGAACTTCTTACGTCTGTCAGCCAAGTTGTAGTTCCCACCATCGGAAACATCCAAGAACTCAACACCATGCTCAGCAAGAGTCAAAGCCATCTTAGCGGATTCATCGATTTTCCAAGCACCTTCAGTGGAGTCAGACATGTCAGTAGCGGAGAAACGAACAAACAATGGCTTGTTGCCCTTGATCTTCACAATGGAGTCCACAGTCTCAACAAGGAAACGGATTCTGTTCTCGAAAGATCCGCCGTACTAGTCAGTTCTTTTGTTGGATAGTTTGCTCTGGAAGTTGTGGAATAAGTAGCCATGAGCACCATGTATCTCCACAAAATCGAAACCTGCAATATCGTAAGCCCTGCGAGAAGCCTCAGTGAACTTCTTTGTCAGGTCATGGATCTCGTCAACGGTTAATTCCTTTGGTGTAACATATCTCCCCTTCTCGTATGAAACAGGCGATGGTCCAACAGTACCGATAGTGTCAGCCCAGCCGTGGTGCTTTCCACCAACCCATTTGGCCATGTGAATTGGCATTGGATACGTTGAAGCTTTACGACCACAATGGCCCAATTGGATACCGATCTTGACACCCTGTGAGTGTGCCAATTGGACAATCTGCTTAAGTGCTTCGGCCTGTCCGTCTTCCCAGATGCCCATGTCATTTGGAGATAAACGACCCTGAGGAGTCACGGCGGACGCCTCGACAATGATCATTCCTGGACCTCTCATAGCCCAAGCACCATAGTTTGCAACATGGAAGGGAGTTGGGTACCCCATCTTCTCCCCGGAGTGCGGAGAGGAGTAGGTTGTCAAAGGAGAGATACCAATACGGTTAGCGATGGTCATGTTACCGATCTTCAATGGCTAGAACAGTTTTGGAGCCTCGGGCTTGTCCTCTGATTCATGAAGTGCACCCACTGGAAAGATGTGGGATTTAGGGATGAAGAAGTCGATGTTTTCGTATGGAACGGTTTCCCACTGATCGATTTCGTTTTCCGAAGTGCCCATTGTGTACAGTAATGGATAATCTCGTGAGAATAGAAGACTTGTGACAGAGTAAGCTGATCTTTGTGGTTCTATACACCAGAGGTAAGTGTATGCCGTCTTTATATAAACTTCAGCAATGAGTCCGGTGATTAGTAATGGCTAGGGGTATCATGTCCAACCCTAGGCGGTATTTGCAATAGTACATAGAGAATTAGTAATTCTACATCCCAATTAAAAAAAAGGAGTTCCGAGGATGGCAGGCTCTGCGGGCTTCTATCTATCTAGTTCAATGAGTTACATTATCACAGCTTTTGATGTGATCAACAAAAGCAGAATAGCATTCAACTCACCTGAGTCATAAATATCTCATTCGATCATAATATTCGAGATCTAATACTGTACAAACCTGTGTATGGCATCAAACACCTGCCTGGAAACGTCTACCAGTGGCAGTCTTTCTCTCAGCGGCCTCCTCATTCTCTGGCTTAGCTCTGTTGAGAACCTTGAGGTACTGGTTGACTCTGTGTCTCATTCTGGAGTGCATGTAAGCCTTTGAGCACTTGATGTGGTAGTGGAAGTAGTTTCTGAAGAGCTGGATGTGGGAGATGGTGTTCTCTTTCTTCTGAGCAACAAGGTGTCTTGGGAATAGCACAAAAGTGATATAACCCTTGTGGTCATCTGCTCTATACTTGATGAGATCTCTCACTTCCAAAGGTGGCTCTCTGTCTGAGTATAACACCTGTGGTGCATTCTGAACGGCTCTTCTTCTGGCATCCACAAACTCCTGCAAGAACACCTTACCGAAGATCTTGTCGGTTTCGTCCTTGAAGATGGTGGAGAAGATCACTGTGACTCTGTCGAAGCATGGTTGTATGTAGATGGACTCCTCGTCTCTGTAGTGGATCTCGTACACCGCACCTTTGGTCTCCGGCTCAATGCCTGTCTCTTGGTATTTAGCGGCCAATTTCTCGTACTCAGCAAAAGCTGCATCGAATGGAGCAGCAAGCATGTTTCTCTTGAGCAAAGAGAGCTCGCTGATCACCATCTCTTGTTCCTCATCCCCGAGCTGTGCGATATCACTGAGGTTGACGTAGAGCGAATAGTCGTATCCCGGCTCCACGGTGTCTATCTGGTAGGCGCTGTACACGGCATTGAGCTTGGCAGTGGCACCGTACTTCTCACAGTCCTTGAACGACTTGGCCTGGATGGAGATGAGCAGTTTGGATTTGTCTTCCGGTGTGGAGAGGTGGTATGTGGTGTAATCGAAGTCGGACACGATACGGTCCACCAAGACCGGCGAGGCAACGAGCTCCTGGAGAGACTTCTTGATCAAAAGGTTGTCGCTTGGAATCTGAAGCATCTTTAGGCTGGAAGAGCGATACCAATTCCTCAATATTGCAATTGATCGGGTCTACAAGACAGATTCCTCCTCCTATTCTTGTCCTTCCACTCCGAAAGGTGCCAACGAAGCCGAGCTGCCGGTAATTCGCGACCCACAAAAATAACACCCGTACACCCCAACTACCCGTTTGTCGACCCGCCCAGACGTCGACGAAGAAGATGAAAACAACTGACCAGCAAAGAGCAGACGAGGTGGGAGAGGCCTTTACCGCTCCAAGCCGCCACGACTACAATTCAGCAACAATGAGCAGAAACGTGCACAACTTCGAGGACACGTATGCTGGTCTCAGTGACGAGGAGGAAGATGCCCTTAACGAGGCCACTTTCGGAGCCTCCGTCCCGGTTGGTCAGGACTTCGTCTTTGGCGGTAAGAGTTCCTCTCAACCTCAGCAAACGCAGCAGCAGCAGCAGCAGCCTTCACAAATGACAATCAACTACGCCGAGGCTGCTAGATCAAAGCCCCAGCCATTGGGTGAGGACTCCATGAGACCAATTGAGTCTCTGTGGGGTGACGCTCCGGTGCCAGCTGTGCCAGCGGACCAGCCATTATCTGTTGATCAGATCGAGTCCAAGTTGAGCCAGCAGCCACAGGAGCAGGGGCAAGCACCACAGGGAGGTGCTCTCCCACAGTTCCCACCAGGACAGCAGCCATTCTTCTATCCTCCACCGGGCTTCATCCCACCTACAGGTTACGCCCCTCAATTCAACATGGGCCAGATGATGCCTCCTCCTCCACACCAGTTCCCTGCTGGCTTCCCAATGGACCCAAGAATGATTCCTGCTAACCAGTTCGGTATTCCAGGTCAGTTTGTTCAGCCTCCAATGCCACCAAATGGCCAACAGCCACTACCACCACAACCTCAACAGCAGCCATAGGGACCACCACAACAGGCCCAAGGAGAAGAACCACCGGCACAGACTGGAGCCCCACAGCAGCAACAACCACAACAGCAGCAGAGTCTCGATGAGTTCCCAGTGCTAGGATCTACTAGACAGCCGCTCCCACCACAGCAACAGCAGTTCCAGCAAGAGCAACTGCAGCAACAACAGCAACAACATCAGAGACAGTATCAGCACCAACAGCAGAGATTCCGTCACCAGTATGGCTCACAACACCACGAGAACTTCCACGAGCTCTCCGAGGAGGAGAAACAACGCTTGATGAGACGTCAGCAGAAAGTGCACCGTATCTTGCAGTTCTGTGGAATCATGACCCCACGTGATAAGGACTTTGTCACCAGAGTCCAGCTCTCACAGATCGTTTCTGATGACCCTTATAACGAGGACTTCTACTTCCAAGTGTACAGATTGCTCAAGACAGGTAACGCAGATGTGAACAACAACAGCATCGCTCAGGCTTATCTCGACTTCTCTGGACACAGACTCGGTGGTCGTTATCAAAAGGCAGAGTTGGCTCTCCACAGAATGCAACAACAAGTGCAAAAGGCCGTGACTTCTGCTAAGGAGCGTCCAAGAACCGGTCAATTTTCCAAGGAGGGTTCATTGGGTAAGATCTCTTTCACTTCCGGTAAGATGCCTAGAAAGCAACTGGAGATTGTCAAACCAAAGTTGCCTGAAATTTCTAAGGGTGGTAGAAAGGCCATTCTTTTGCAGATCGAGAACATTTACCAGAATGTTCTGCAATTGGAGTCCGCTGAGAGGGAGAGAAAGACCATCGACACCGCTGAGTTGTGGGACTCTTTGAAACTGTTCGAAGAGACCGATGGACTGAACCAGTTCATCCAGGTGTTGTCATACGAGAAGGGTCTTAAAATCTTCCCAAGAGTGTACCACTTCCTTGACAGACAGCAGAAGCTCACCATCATCACATTAATTTTCGCCAATCTGTCCCTTATTAAGATCATCTCTAAATCTTCATTCAAAAACCACCCTAACGATGAGATTCCAAGCGACGTGGCAAAGACCATTGAACTTTTCCAGCTGACTGTTCTCAAGCCTGTTATCATGTTCATTACACACGAGGCCGTGATGAACGAGATCATCGGTCTGCTCACCATTTTGATTGATCACAACAACGTGTCATTCTTGACAACTTCCAAGTTGGGTACGTCCCTTCTCACCATCTTGTTGTCCCGTGCAGAGATCATCAAGCAGGAATAGAACGTGTCCTCAGAGGATCTGCAGCACTGGTCCGCTGCTTATGACCAGCTGTTCTCATCACTCGAGACCAAGTTGCCATTGTTGTTCCCTACCACGAAGTCACAGTTCGACGACGCTTACATCTGGCAGTTCTTCGCCACCCTGGCTCTCAGTGGTAAGTTGAACCACCAGAGAATCATTGTGGATGAGATCAGAGACGAGATCTTTGGCTCTGTGACAAAGGCCAAGGAGAGCGATCCACAGACCAAGATGCAGATTGTGACGAACTTGAATCTGTTCTTGAACGTGATTGGATTGCATGCCAACGGCGAAGAGATTGTGGAGCTCAAGTGAACTGTGTAATATATAGTAATGCGACGTTGAATTTGTCTCTCTATAAGTCTATTTACACAGTGAATGCTCTGAGAGCACTGTCTAGTTTCGTTAGCATCTCCTCCCATTCTCCCTGGGAATCGCTAAGCACCGTTATGGCACCACCAGCACCGATTCTCCATAGATTTGTGTCCTGTGTGTTTTCCACATCCTTCTTGTAGTGGAACAAGGAACGAATCACCACACTCCAATCTGCCTTGTCCTCGATAGACCAGTATCCACAGATTCCACTGTATATGCCTCTTCTGTTGTTCTCCAACTGTTGTAGGATCTCCACGGATCTTTTCTTGGGAGCACCCGTCATGGAGCCTGGTGGAAGAGATCTGGATAGAATGTCAATGCCTGAGTAGTCTGTGTTGGTGAAGTGACCTTCAATGACAGAGACAAGTTGGAAGACAGTCTTGTACTCCTCAACAGACATCAGCTTTGTCACAGAGACCTCATCGAGCAATTGGTACAAATCATGACGGATCAGATCAACAATCATGAGATTCTCTCCCAGCTCCTTTGGTGTATTGAGGATGGATTCTGCGATTGATCTGGTCATTGTCTCCGTCTTCTTCACCGTTCCCTTGATAGGACGCAACTGACACATCTTTTTGTTCCAGGAGATAAATCTCTCAGGGGAGGAACTGAGCAGAACACAGTCTTCGAAATGGAGATAGGCGGAGTAAGGTGACGGGTTGCTCTTGGTGAGTGTCTTGTAGATGTCCCATGGGTCGATGCGTGATGGGATTCCAATCTTAGTTGGGACTGTGAGGCACAACTCGTAGGAATCACCAGATTGGAGATACTTCTGACATTGGGCAAACATACGATGATACTCTTGTTCATCTGGCTTCTGAACATAGTTGGTATCAATTGTTTCTGTAATGTTCAGTACCACGTTCTCTGTGGATGATACAAGGGGAGCCATTGATTCCACGAACTGATCTGGGAGCAACGATGTGACATAGGCCTCCTGGGATTGGTTGTTGACAAGAATGCAGTGTTCGATGAACACGAGCTTAGTATCGGGGATTTCATCGTGGGTCCATTTGGGCAATTTGGCGAATGTGATGTGTTGACCTTCTTCATAGGAAAAGAGTCCCATGAATCCACCAACAAAGGGAAGTCCAGAGTCCAGGTCTTGATTGATAAGGGGGCCCATTTGTGATGCAATGTACTCCCAGATGCTTGTGATGCTCTCTATACGGGTCTCACCGTGTTTGGTTATCCTGACTCTGTTTGGTGACTCAGTAGAGTGGGTTACTCTTAGCGAACCCTTATGTGGCAGACCAATGATGGACCATTGACCAGGAGAAGCTGCGGAGTTGAGGAGCATGAACTCCACTTTTTCACGATGGAGCAGTTCACATATCTCTAGAGAGCTCCTGCAGTTGGTGATGTGTTTCTTCTGGAGAGTGTATGGTGTATTTGTAGGTGTCTCTGAGATGAGCGGTGTTACTTTGACTGAAGAGATCAGTTCGGCAAGCAAGGTGTCGTCATTCAATACACTCCTCGTACCGGTGCTGCTGTTGATTTCCTTAGCCAACGACATGAAGTTTCTTATAAGTTGTTCTCCATATTCCGAACAGACAGACTCTGGATGATACTGGACCCCATACCAAGGACATTTTGAATGTCTAGCTGCCATGATGATCTTTGTCCCGTCCAGCTCCTTGGTGTATGCGAGTTCCACCAGCGATTCTGTCAAAGAGGGAACACATAGCGAGTGGTATCTCACTGCCTTGAACGTCTGTGAAGTGTTTTGGAAGAGCTGGTCTCCATTGTGCACCATCTCGTACACCTGACCGTGCTTGATGTCTCCTACACGGTCCACCTCGGAACCCTGGGAAAGACAAAGGGACTGGAAACCCAGACAGATACCCAACACAGGAACATCTTTGTTGACATCACTGTAAACAGATGGGATCACTCCAACGTCCATGGGGGTTGCAGGGTGTCCAGGCCCAGGCCCAACCACGACAGCGTCAAATAGCGGTATGTACCGTTGGAGCTCATCGCTGGTGAGTGTGTCGTTGTGGACGGTGACCACCTCTTGTCCGCTCGCCCTCTCGATGAGGGACTTCAGGTTGTACGTGAACGAATCGTACGAGTCGATCAGCAAAACAGGCATCGATACTGCTGCTGCTAATCGGAGGCTTATTTGGCGGATTGAAGAGAAGTTATCGAATAGCATCCAGACAAATCTGATGCATCAGATTTTTTTTTTTTCCAGCTTTTTGTTCCACATGCGATTACATAAAACGGCGCCACTTTCTCCACGTACTTTCTCTGTTATACCAACTAATTATTTGTCACCATCCGTCCTGAGAGTGTCAGAATGATCGAGGTTGTTGTCAATGATAGGTGAGTTGATTGAAGAGAATCACTTCATCCCATTCAAAACCTCAGTACTAACCCACCACATTGCTTAGAGTCGGTAAGAAAGTGAGAGTAAAAGCCCTGGAAGACGACCTTGTTGGTGACTTCAAGAAGCTACTGGCGATGCAGATCGGAACTGCTGCTCCCAAAATTGTTCTCAAGAAGGGTAACATCATCTTGAAAGACCACATCACGCTGGGAGACTACGAAGTGCACAACGGTACAAACATCGAGTTGTATTACTCTTGAACCAAGTCCATATCACAGGAAATACTCCACGTGCTCACCTTTCCCTGCACGAGATTCCATCGAGTCTTCCAGTTCACCGAAGATATTGTCCTTAGGCCATTGGTCGCTGTTCTCGGGAGCCTCCTCAAATACATTGAAGTAGTATTCTGTGCTGCTGTAGATCTCCATCACGGACGCCTTGTTCCCACAACGATAACAGTAGTTAGGCGCAGACCACACCGTCGTCACCAAACCTTGGAATATCTCCTGGTACCCTTCGTTGCACAACTGATGGGCTCGAAGTATCTTGTCCATCTTATTCATCTCCAGGAACTTCTTCACGATGTCGATACCAAAAGTGTAACCGGCTCCTCTCGGCGATAGGGCAAAGCCTGGGTTCTCATCATCAGGATCAGACCAAACGATGTCGGCCATCGAACCTTCATGAGGAATCTCCCTGTACCGGTCCACACATTTCAACTGGTCAATAGTATGGAAGTTCGGGGACAACCCACCATGGACACAGAATATGGTGTTGTCGATCACCGCTGCCAATGTGAGGTAGTCAAACACATCGGTGAAGTAGTGCCATGTGGTGGCGTTCCCGTACTTCCTTAGACACTCAGAGTAGAACCCGTAGTTCTATGTGATCTGTCGAGACTCATGGTTGCCTCTGATCAAATACACTCGAGTCGGATATCGTACTTTCAGGCAGATGAGAAGGGTCATTGTCTCCACACTGAACAGCCCACGATCCACATAGTCTCCCAAAAACAGATAGTTCGTATCCGGACAAAACCCTCCAATCTTGAATATCTCTATCAGGTCATAAAATTGGCCATGGATGTCACCCACAACGGTGATGGGTGATTGTAAGTTGACCACGTTACTCTCTTGGATCAGGATCTCCTTCACTTTGAAACACAGTGCCCGTATTGTGATTTCAGGTAGCAGCTGTCTCTTGTATAGCCTTTCAATGCACTCGTCAAGGTCCGCATTGGCTTGGGTATTGTGAGTTAGTATATATAGGTCTTTAATGATCAAAGACGTAACACTGGATCGCTACTCACAGGCAAAACCTGACATTCTCTTCTGTTCGATCTTCTTTTACTGTCGCTCCAAGTCTCTCCCCTCAACGAGATATTGGATATTCTCGAATATCGTTATTCCAATGATGTGATGGGATGTATACCAAAAAGAGTTTCAAGGCCTCCAAACAAGATCGAGGTTGAGTTGATCTTGAAGTGGAGAAATCATAAATGTTCGCGTCATCGGGAATTGTCTGTACAGAGTACAGAAGAGGTGCTTGTTTACCTTTCACTTGCAAGACGTATAACTCGGCCTGTTCTTTGTTGTATCAATCTTAACCTCATTCAATTCATAGTATTTAGAAGATATCAGCCAGAATAATGCCTTGGTACACTATTTACATTCAACTAACAGTTATTCATAGCGATTTTTCGAATAATATGAAATTTGGGTCCCTCAGATCCCCTCAGAGTACGATATTGTGTAAAAATCCAAAATTTCGAGGACGTCCGTGATAGTTTAGTGGCTAGAATTACCGCTTGTCGCGCGGTAGACCGGGGTTCGATTCCCCGTCGCGGAGTATCTTAACTTTATTTTTTGGAAAATTCCGGATTTTGAAGGTCGGGTAACTCTAATTCCTCCTGGTCGGCCGATGGGTTTATTCTCCATGATTAAAGCAGCATACTGCAACTATAAGGTCATCTACGGTTGGCTACTATCATCGTGATAAGGTGATAGATGAATCATTTTAGGCGTAAAAAACTCATGCAGCAGGTATGCATCGGATATATATCAATTCACCCGACCCACTATGGTATTGAGACTCATCAATCTGCTTATTCTTCTCAACTTTCTCCTTTCTCGTCTCGATAAAGGTACCTCTTGATAACCTTTACATTCAATCTTGGATTTGGTACAGTTGTTGCAATGCGGTTTAGCTTCATCACATTTGATCCTGCGTTTACGACAAGTTAAGCAACCTGTTCGTGTACGACGTTTCTTCTCCTTGGACTCAGAGCTGTTGGAGTGACTGCGACCACTCTATGAACTGATGGATTCTCGATGTAACACTTCAATGGGCAGTATGATTTGTGGTACTTGTGTGGTAGTGGTCTGTGAAGCGGTGTTTTGTTGTTGCACGTTGACCTGCTGCCCGACATGAGGATCAGCAGTGGGGTGAGATGGAGGGGGGTAAGGTGGGTAACGAGATTGAATGTGTGCAGACTGCGTGTGATAATTATTGAGACTGGAATCGTGGTTATATTGGATAGAGGGTGGAAGTGATCTTGGGAAATCTCCCTGGGGAGATGAAGGTGATGTCAAAGCCACATGAGACGTTCTAGGAAGCGGTATACTCTAGGAGAAGTCTTGAAATTGTGAGATAGAAGGAAGCTAGAAGGACGACGATGAGGAAGTCGAGATCTGACTTGCCCCACGGACCTAACGTGGGGTGTTAATCTGTACAGCATGTGGGAGGGTTTGAGTGCCGGTTATCGGTTGATAATCGGATACCGGGCTGCCATAGGGATCGATCATTGTTGATAAGCCTTTCGTATTGTTAGGCTGAAACAAGTGAGAGGGCAATTTGATGGGAAAGACTCTTAAAGTCTGAGCTAGTGTATGCAAGGTAGAGCTAAGGCTTAAGCTCTTGTTGTCAACAGGGCTGCCTCTGTTGTTATATATTTTGGCCCAGAATTCAGGTGGACCGTCAAGCGGTCACGTTAGCCGAAGATACAGATGGCTGATGGCTGATGGTACCGGAAGGGTGCATCAATACGGCTAGTTACGCGTGCCCATCTTTAGTGCCCACTTCTAACTTCTAAGACGTGGGACGTCGTAGACTAGTGTAGGAAAGTGTGAAATATTGGGACAAATCAGCTCGCACTAGAGTAGAGACACAGACATGACTCGTGTGCATTAATATCGACAAAGACAAACGCTGATTCCGGAAACGTTCAGATCTCGAGAGATAATGGCATACAAGACCTAATATAACTGGCAGTACTACCGTCTCGAGAGATATCCCTTCCCTAAAGATGAGCTTCTTGACATCCCTTCATGCCACATGGGAAACGGCAGCTTCCAATTTTGCAGATATTTGATCCGCATAAGTTACCTTGGAAAACTCGTACGGTGCGCTGTAGTGATCACTGACGGTTGACCAGTCCACCCGGCACCGTCCGTCTACCGAGTATGTATAATAGTGTGCCTGAAATTAGCCGACCATGTCTAGGGGTGTCAGTAATAAGTACATATCTAAGAAGTCGCATACAAGGCCAGTGGTTATCTCCCGCGATCACGGTTAAATTGGAGTTTGGCATTTGCCTGTCCCATCTGTCTAACAAATTGGACCAATTAGCGGCTTGCGTGCGGGCCATGAGATTTCTTGCCTTGAGAACTGAAATCCACTCGGTATTCTGTAGTAATGTCAACTGATTGATCTGTAGTGTATCGTGCGCCAAAAGGGTTCACGCACACAGCCAAGACGAACGTCGACTAGACTCAAGAGTCAAGACTAATCGTAGTTCTTGAAGTACGAGACAGCTAAATTTTTTTACATGGCCGATCGGGTTCGCACCGCGCGTAAGGACTACAGGACGGACGCGGTTTGTCTGCTGCACATAAGCTGTGGCCGGCTCCTGATCATGAATTTCATGTCCAGAGTCCAGAGACGTCCAGACTCCAGCTGCCAGCAGCCTCAAGCGCCAGCTGGGATTTTTTTAGTCTAGTCTATCGGATATCCCGATATCCCTTCTGAGCGAACAAGGCTCGAATTTCATAAAAGTCTGGTAGATATATCACCAAAAAAGTGGGAGTATCTTCCCAACTCTTATACGTATAACCGTGCGCTCCGCTGATCTCTCACAATCGCCCCCTTCACAAAGATCAACGCTCCCTGAAGATCTCCACCAACACCAGATACTACTATGCTGCGAATTAATACGGGGAAGGCCGGTATAGCGCTCAGGAAAGTGGCTAGACGCGTCCCCTTCCAGTTCCCGATCCAGCGGTTCAAGTGGTCCATATTGGCCATTGTCCTTATCACCATACAACTCTTGACACTCACCTCACACGATGTGCCTGCTTTCATCTCGAGTAAGCCGTACTCACCGCCCAAGGTGGTTCTGTTGGACGACACGGTAGCCACCAGCTCACACTACAAGTACCTGTTGGAGAAGTACAGCACCGAGTTCTTTGCTTGGCCACAGGAGGAGAAGTGCCAGACGTATTTCAACGAGTTGTATAACCTGGACCAGGATTGGGAGGTTCTTCCTACGAGCATCGACCCGAACGACTACAGCAAGGACACGTTCAACTACCACCACTACATCGAGAAGAAAGTGAAGCAGTTCAAAGAGGAGCATGACGACCAGGAGCCCTCCGATAGTGACAGAGCACAGTTCGAGCAGGACTTCAAAGACTTGGAGGAGAAGACATGGTCCACAGAGCAGCTCATGATCAACGCCGTCATACACCTCAGAGTGTACGGCCAGTGTTTCCTCAAGGACACCACAGGTCTCTCGTCCATCTTTGGTGACTACTTCAAGTCCAGTTCATTGAAGGCCAACGACGACAGCTACATGTGTTCCGATGTGGAGCACAGATTGTTCCCATGGCTCTCCAGAGAGTTACCAGTCTTCAAGAGATGGGACGGCAACGTTGTGATTGGTATTCCTGAACTTTACGAGTACTCTGATATGGCCGATGTCTACTCTGAAGACGACGATGACTTCTACTCTGCAGATGTCGATGCAAAAGACCAGTACAATAAGCTTGCCGATGCTGCCGCCAATGCCGATGTTGACGTTGACGCTGATGACAAGGAATCTGACCCAACATACTCCAGAAAGAAGAGAGACACACACGACCAATGCTTCATGAACCAATGGCGTAAGTCTCTCAATGGTCGTGGTATTGTGCTCTCTGTGGCCGATAAGCATGAGGATGATTTGAAGGGACTCATCAGAGTGCTTAGAGCTTTGAACAACAAGCTTCCGATCCAACTTGTGCACAAAGGTGACCTGAGCAATGAAGTTCAGGAGAGACTCGTCGAGGTGGCTCGTTCCGAAGACATCGAGATCCCACTGGTATACTACGACCAAGTGAAGGGAAACGTCCCTCTCAACTTCCCTAAGCAGGAGTTGTGGTTTGTGAACGCTAAGAGATGTATCAGACCAGAGTACGCCAATAAGTTCAACGGGTTCAACAACAAGCTCATCGCCTACCTGTTCAACTCCTTCGACGAGATGTTGTTGATGGACACAGACGCAGTGCCTCTCGTCAAGCCTGCCCACTTCTTCACCATGGGACCTTATGAGCGTACCCAGTCGCTTTTCTTCAAAGACCGATTCACTTCCGATAAAGGTGCCAAACACGACTCTGACTTCTTTGAGAGACTCATGCCTAACACCGTCGATGAGGCCATGTTCTCCATCCCACCAGTGACAAATCACACGCTGGGAAACAGATACATGAAGACACAGCACAAGTTCCTCATGGAGGCCGGTATGGTTGCACTCAGAAGATCTACTCACTTCCTCGGGATGCTCACTGCTATCCAGATCAACTTCTGGGATGCCACTTCTTCACGTATTTGGGGAGACAAGGAGCTCTTCTGGCTTGGTCAGTCCATTGCAGGTAACGAGAACTACGAGTTCAACAAGTACGACGTTGTCAGTGCTGGTGAGATGACACCTATGAAGAACCGTCCAGAAGGCGCCAAGGCTCGTGAATTGTGTTCCACTCACCCAGGACACCTCAGTGGAGACGATGACAAGACATTACTGTGGATCAACTCCGGTATGGCCTTCTGCAAGAACGAAGTGTGGGACGATGACATGAACGATGATCGTATCAAGAAGAAGTTCTCCACTCAGGAGGATGTGGAGGAGTACTTCAGATCCCCATTGCGAATCAATGCTGTGTTACTTCCACCTGACGGCGACAGAGAAATTTCCAATGATGAGAACGAACCAACAAAGGGATGGGGAAAGACCAGGGTGTGTCATGAGTACTTGTGGTGTGCATACGATGCTATTGGAGGGTCTTCAGATCCATTGGACCATGGTTATTACATCGAATACGATAACTTCACCGAGGCTAAGAACTACTATCTAGGAAAGATGTGGTTGGAGCAGAATTTGGTGAAGTTGGATGAGTACGATATGATGCTTACAGAGTTCTTGGAAAAGCAGAAGGTTGAACAGAAGAAGAAGGCCATCAGACAGAAGGAGGAAGCAGAGAGAAAACAGAAAGAAGAGGAAGAGAAGAAGAAGCAAGAGGAAGAGAAGGCCGAGAAGAAGAAACAGGAAGAAGAAGAGGAGAAGCTACAAGAAGAAACTCAAGAACAGATGGAATAGGAGCAGTTACAAGAGCAGGAGTAGGAGAAGGAACAGGAACAAGAGGCCGAATCTAACATTGAACCTGATACAGGATATCAGGACGAAGAAGAAGAAGAAGTAGAAGAAGATGTTGAAGACCGTGAAGAAGTACAAGAAGTTGCGTCTTCACCAGAGGAACATGCAGATGATAATTGAGGCCACCCAACAACTCCCTGTTATAATTGACTTATTTTAATACAGCCATACGAAAGGAATCTTTATGAATAGAAGCATGGAGCAAAGAAGTTGCTACCAACGATTAGACTCTTCCCTGCTAACTCTCTAATTCACAAGAGCTAGCGAGTACACGTGGGCGCCTACAATCATACGATATCATTTCCTGGAACGTCTTTTGTGATAATATTGCGCGGTCATGTCTCGAGGTGCATAGCTGAAGTGACCTCAAGACTGGGTACTCCTGGCCCCGGGCCCTGGGACGTCTCATTTGGGTGAAGGAGATGTTCAGGTTCTAGTGATGATCAACTAAGGCATAATCTTACAGCCTACAGCGCTAGTTGTCATGGCGCACCAGTTCACGTCGTGTGACCGCCGATCGAACTGTTGGGGTAATTATTTGTGGACAAATTTGAGCTGATATTAGAGGCTTCGGACTATTTCAAATTTTGAGGTGCAGAATTTTACATGATTTTCCCACCAAACCATAACAATCACCCTGAGGGTGCATGAAGTTCGCGAATTTATTTCTCTGGGCTGGTCGCGGAAGGGTGAGTTCAGGTTTTCAGAGGCGCGCCAGCTCCTCCAAAATTTGGAGAACTTGACGCACGAGTCGTCGGATTTTTGTCAAATGCTACATGTTTTCGCGTCAAGTAACTCTGACAACCACCATCCTCGCAGGCTGGTCGAGATTCAAAAATTGGGAAAAAAACCAATTTCTTAAGTATGGGCCACCATAGTTAAGGCGCGCGAAAATTGAAGATTGTCCGAAGCCTCTATTGATGGAAGTGATAGATCATTAAGTCACTTCATAGACCAGTAATGTATACACTAGAGCGAGAACGTGAATTGTAATTTGCTTTTCAACAACTTTGGTTTGAAGAAGATATGCTACTTTTGTTACGCTAATGTTAAATGAAACATGACTCATAAAAGGAGGCTGGTTTCACGATATGCTTTAGAGTTTAGACCACTCGGACGGCAGGCTCGATCTGGAAACCTCATAGGAGAGTTGTTGACAAGGCTTGTTAACCCATGTAATTATTGGACATTCAAGTATTTGGATCGATCCTTGTGAAAGCCTAGAGATCTAAGTATCCAATGAGGTATCTGTAAGAGATCCTGGTGTCTGAGCTTTGAGCTATTTTACCCGGTCATCCCTGGATCCTGGATCGGTTTAGAAGGGTCACCACAGTCGATACAAGAGTTCAGATACCTTCATACATTCATCTGATACCTCAACAGGTTATAGAAAAGAGATCAACTGGAAGGAGTTGAACCCAAAGTCGGTTCAATACCGTAAATCACCATGCTCAAGAACTCATCGTCAGTCAACTCAAAGAAGTCAAAGTCTCCCAACATCTTTAGATCCGTTTCGGTGAGGTTGTCCAGCTGCGTCTCACTAGGTGGATTCATTCTGTTGAACTGAGGTGGTATCAATAGGGATGGTTGATGTTCATAGTGCAAAGACGCCAGTTCTTTACACCAGGTAAACTTACTGAACACGTTTACATACTCAAAGATCTCATCCTCTGTGTTCTCCAAGAACATGTTGTGAATGTTGATGTTCACGATGTTTGACACTTCCTTTTCTCCTTCATCGGTGAGTTTGAAGTTGGTCACTTGCATCCATTCACTGTAGATGTTGAGCAAACTTTTGTTCATCTGAAGATGTTTCTTGATATGGTCTCTATTCGACTGGGCGTAACCCAGTATATCGCCGTTCTTTTCCTTTGATCCCTTGTCTGTTGCCTCCAAGAATCTGATAATTGTGTTCATTGGACTGAATTGGTTCTTGTTGATCAGCGAAACGGAGTATCTGAAGTAGCCAATGTACTTCAATGATGTGTAGTACTTCGAGGCGGTCTTCTCACGCAGAAGCCAAATCATGTACTCGATGTGAGTCTGCGATGTCTTTATGAAGTATTCCAGATTGGCATTGGTGACTGTCTTGTCGGAGTACATCGGTGTAGAGATGAGCTCCTGTGCGTGGTAACATCTCAAGAGTGATCCAATGCTGATATCTGTCACACGGTACAGCGCACTGTTGACGATGGGCAACATGGCGAAGTTGTGTACTTTAGTGGTATACTCCTTGAAGTCTCCCAGTAGGTAGGCGGCACAAATATCAAAGATGGCGTTGCTGGATTTCACCAATTGGATGTAGTACCTTTTGTACAATGAGACGTCGAGGTTGGCATTCAACTCGTAGTTCATACACAGAGAGAAGTATATGAGCAGCTCCATAACTGCCTGTCTGATCTGGAAGAGGATTCTGCGAGAATTGTGAGCGAGTGTAGCGATGTAGCCCTTCGAGCCTTCAGCGTAGTTCCCCAGCTTGATCATGCCATGCAGCCCAAAATTGGTATCCACGTACTGCCTTGTTTGTTGCAGGAGATCAAGTAACTTGGAGACGTCGCACTTGTTCTTGAAACTGTTCACCATCCTACCGATCTCCAAATACATCTCATTCAGTGCTGAGTCTCTGATAAGGAAGTCCCTTTCTGCGTGTTCTAAAGGGTCAACAGTAACGATCATAGGGAAGTTGACATCCACCATGGATGGGTCTGGCAAGGTGGAGATTGTACCAGCAAAAATGGTCTGGTGAGCATCCATAGAGACGATAGAGTGCCATAGACGTCTTCTTAGATTTGCCTGCGGTACGTTGTTGGCAGTCTGTGGGTAGTTGATGGGATCTCTGTTCATGCCCATCTGTAAGGCACTCTGCATGATGAACCCAAACAAGTTTTGCGACTGTAACAGAGTAATACCATCACCATCTTCAGGTGCGTCTCTGTGATATGCCTTTAGAAGGATCATTGCCTGCAGGCTCGGCATAGTGGTTTTGCGTGCTGTTCTGTAGAAGCATAGACAAGTCTCAGCTGTGGTGATGAGTTGTACGGGGGCTTCCTTCTTGGCAGCTTCTCTGTATTCCAACTCCAGCGAGTCATCGTCCACAAGTGTGATGGCGGTGTATGCATATCTGATCATGATGAGGATACAGGCGATGATGGAGAAATCAGATCTTTGCGAGATGTTCAGCTCCAAGGCTCCTGTCTCGGTGGAAGTCACAAATATCCTGTGAAAGTCAGCCAAGAGACTCTCCTGGTCCACATAGGGCCTGTGGGTCCACATGTACTGAAAGTAGAAGTCCAAGTAGGCTTTTGCAATGTGCTTCTGTGGCATCACATCAAGGATGCTCTGCTTCAATTCCTCGACGTTTGCATCTATGGAATCGTTGATGGACTTGAAGGGAAGTGACGACACTCGTAGCAATTGCGCTCTGTCGTTCACAATCCTCTCCACACTGTCACGAAGCCTGTGATCCCTCCCCATGATGTCCAGCAACATGATCCATTTGCTGCTCCCATCAGTATGCTTGGATCTGTAGTCGTCCTTGAAGATATCGTAAGAGACTCTACTGTTGAGTCTGAGGGTGATCAAAAGGTAGCAAGTGAAGAAAGCATGGTAGTGGTCTTTCTTGTAAATGGACATCGGACACAGTGGTTTATGATCCTCATGACTGGAATCCTTGAGAGATAGAGAGTTGTAGGTTTGGTAGAAGTCCACCAGACCGGCACTGGAAGTAGTGGTTGTGGTAGTAGTAGTAGTAGTAGTAGTAGCAGTAGTAGCAGTAGCGCCTGCGATAGAACTGGTATTGGACATAACAGTAACAGAGGGCACCCGGTTGCTCTTCAACTCTTCCAGTTGTTGTCTCAGTGTATTTACCTCATTGATCAGGTCTTCTTTGGACCTCTCGTGCCATTCAGAGACGGTGGTGACAACCGTATTGGTAGTGGAGAGACCCGGAGTGGTGTTGACAAGCACTGGTGCACCGTATTGGCATTGGATCCCCAATTTGGTACACGATGAACAAGAAGGCTTGATTCTGTCACACTTGATCTTTCGGCGCTTGCAGTGTTGGCAGACCAGAGAAAGTCTCTGTCTTCTTCTCTTTAGCGGTTGGTTATCTTGGCCATCTGTTACGGCCGAAGCGGTGTTTGAGAGAGACGTGTTGGTTGATGATGATGTCTCAGTCCCCAGTGGAGCAAACTCGAAGGCCATATTGAGCTGCAATGGTCGGGTAGTTGGAGCACAGTCTTATAATGGTTTCTCCGTAGTCCAACGGTATGATACTGACAACATTGATGAATGGTCTTTATGATTTGTCAAGGTAACAAGAGCCGTTGTAACGGTTTGGAAAGTCCGCTACCGGCGGAGGAGGAGTTTTTTTTTTTTTTAGTGGTTGACTAAGCAAAATGGGTCCGAAAGGTAAAAAAACAGGTCCTACCCGGATTCGAACCGGGGTTATCCGGATCAAAACCGAAGGTGATAACCACTACACTATAGGACCAGAACAACGCGCAAAATAAGGCGTTCAGAAAGCAGTGCATGTCAGCATAAAAATCCGGTTTTTGGCCAAAAAAAAAAAAGACTTTTTGACTGCAGCACCACACAGCCTCTTCCCCCGCGATTTGATCTGAATGTTCCAAAAAGCAGCAAAGGTGCCTCGTTTTTGATTCCTTCCAAGTGCAATTAGCAACGGACATCTCGCTAACCCACTATCAACTATCCAGAATATCCATAGTATCAAGTCTCAAGCATTCACCAATGTTCTTCGACAAGTTGAAAAGTGCATTGTCGGAATCGTCTCTGCCTGAATCTGGACCAGCAGCACCAGTGGGACAACCACCAACCGTACAATCCATTTACCGTAACCGCTCACAATTCGGTGTGAATTTTGGTTCTTTATTCGTTCAGGAGTCATTCATCTTTGGTAAATTCTTCCCCAATGGATCCAATACTGAGTTTGACGGTGTGTCTGCCTATATCAAGCAACACGGTGAGGGACAAACCAAGGCAGATCTGGAGCAACATTGGCGCAACTACATCAACGATTAGGAATGGCAATGGTTACAACAAGCTGGTGTTACCGCAGTGAGAGTGCCAATTGGTTACTGGCATGTCAATGGAGGTGCTTACACCAAAGATACACCATTTGCTAATATTTCTGGAGTTTACGCCAACGCTTGGAACATTTGCAAAGAGCTGATCAACACTGCTAAGAAGTACAACATTGGAGTGTTGCTTGACTTACACGCATTGCCAGGTGGTGCCAATTGTGCAGAACACAGTGGCGTGTAGAACAAAAGAGCAGAGTTCTGGTCCAGTTCGAAGTATCAGAAGTGTGCATTGTCGTTGCTGGAGTTTGTCGCTTCGGAGTTGAAGGGCATGGAGAACGTTGTGGGGATCCAGGTGGTTAACGAGTGTGAGTTCAACAACGACGCTAAGGAGCAGCAAGAGTACTATGCCAAGGCAGTGAAGAAGATCCGCAGTGTCGATCCTACAATGCCCGTTATCATCTCTGACGGGTGGTGGCCAGATCAGTGGGTTAAGTGGCTCCAATCAGAGGAGAAGGGTATGAAGAGTGGTGCCGGTGGGAGCGGTGTAGTCATTGACACTCACGTCTACCGTTGCTTCTCCGATGCTGACAAGGGGAAGTCTCCTGAGAATATCATCAACGATCTGAAAGGTGACGTGCTGACCAACTTAAGTGGCGAGGCAGACTTCATTGTTGGAGAGTACTCGTGTGTTCTAGATGGCCAATCGTGGGATAAGGCCCACCATGACCGTGGGGAACTGGTGAAGGCGTACGGCCAGGAGCAACAACGTCTGTTCAAAGAAAGAGCACGCGCAGGATACTACTTTTGGACTTTCAAGTTTGAGTACGGAGACGGTGGAGAATGGGGGTTCGTCCCACAGGTGAACAGCGGTGCCATTGCCAGACGTCCTACTAGTTGTCAGCTTCCTAGCCAGCAGGATAGCGAGGCCATTGTGGAAAGAGAGTTCCAGGCACACTCATAGTACTGGAACAACGAGAACCCAAACGAACGCTGGGAGCACTGGAGATACAAGGAAGGGTTCATCACGGGATGGGCTGATTCGATGGAGTTTGCCAAGTTCCAAGGGTCCACCATCGGTCGTGTTGTGGCCTGGAAGAGTGCCCGTCGTCTCGAACACATCAAGATCCGCGGGGCAAGTGGGTTCCTGTGGGAGTGGGATCAGGGTTACAGCAAGGCGCTCGAGGTGTTCAGACAGGTCATTGGGCTCTGATTAATTATGTTATTCTGTGTGTACTACGTTAGACTGAGAGTCGAAATATGTACACGTCCGGGCCAGAACTGTGTGGCGATTAGTAAAAGTGCGGTGTACGGGTGTGATGACAAACTGCGAAGTCGTCTAGAACTTCTGGGCGCGGGTTTCATATAAAAAGGGCACACGTCCCCGGGGTGTCTCGCTGTGGACTGAAATCTTGTACAGCTCTTCTCCCTTTCATGCTCAACACAGCTAAAAGACTATTCCACACAGTATCAGCAGCAAGAATGACACACCAGAAAGTTACCATCATCGGAGGAGGCCCAGCCGCCCTCACCGCCGCCCTCTACTTGGCCAGAGCTGAGATCAAGCCTACCGTGTACGAAGGTATGCTCGCCAACGGTATTGCCGCCGGTGGTCAGCTCACCACCACCACTGAGATTGAGAACTTCCCAGGTTTCCCAGACGGACTCACCGGTACCGAGCTTGTTGAGAGAATGCGTGCCCAGGCCGTCAAGTTCGGTGCTGAGGTGATCACTGAGACCATTGCCAAAGTGGACTTGTCCCAGAAGCCATTCAAGTTCTGGACTGAGTGGAACGAGGACGCCGAGCCAATCACCACAGACTCCATAATCTTGGCCACCGGTGCCTCTGCTAAGAGATTGAGCTTGCCAGGTGAGGAGACCTACTGGCAGCAGGGTATCTCTGCCTGTGCCGTTTGTGACGGTGCTGTGCCAATCTTCAGAAACAAGCCATTGGCCGTTGTTGGTGGTGGTGACTCTGCCTGTGAAGAGGCTCTTTTCTTGACCAAGTACGGTTCCAAGGTGTACCTCATCGTGAGAAAGGACCACTTGAGAGCCTCTACTATCATGCAGAAGCGTGTTCAGAACTGCGAGAAGTTGGAGATCCTGTACAACACCGTGTCTTTGGAGGCCAAGGGTGACGGTAAGTTGTTGAACGCTCTCTCCATCAAGAACGTCCAGACCGGCGAGGTGAGCGACTTGCCAGTCAACGGTTTGTTCTACGCCATTGGTCACACCCCAGCTACCCAAATCGTTGCTGGTCAGGTGGACACCGACGAGAACGGATACATCAAGACCGTTCCAGGTACCACACACACTTCTGTCGAGGGCTTCTTCGCCGCTGGTGACGTCCAGGACCACAGATACAGACAGGCTATCACCTCAGCTGGTACTGGTTGTATGGCCGCCTTGGACGCTGAGAAGTACCTGTCAGAGCTCGAGTAAACGTATAGACTGTATAGTATAGTGTAACTTAATGATGATCCTTTAAAGAAACTACTGTAAACATTTATAAAACAACATCATATACACAATCAACGCTTGTTCTTCAACTCCAGTTTTCTCACCTGCTCGTCCAGGGCTTTGATCTTCTGCTGGATCTGGTCCAAGTCTGCATTCAGCTTGTTTCTCTCGTTGACGATGTTCTGTTCCCATTGTCTGAATCTCTGCTCCTCGGCCTTGACCTGGTCTGTGAAGAACTTCTTAAGGGCGTTCTCCTCCTCCTTGAACTTTGGATTCTGCAGCTTTCTCGTAGTGGTCTTGAAGCCACCGTTAGTCTCACTGTCACCACCAGCCTCCAGTCTCAGAGTTCTATAAGTCTCGTAGTGCAACTCTTCCGTGGACAAAATCAAGTCGAGCATGTTTGTTCTGAGGAGAAGGGATCTCAAGTGACGGAAATCGGAGTGCTGTTCGTTCTCCACTTCGGCGATACCCCATGGGTATTTTCTACCCCTGACCATCTGTCCTTGTCCGTTGTCGTACTCTTGCTCGGATCCAATGATGGCGAATGGCATACTCTCAATCAACTGCTTAGCGTGGTCTGAAGCAGCCTGATCATCCAACTCGATAGGTGGGGTGAAGATTCTGATCTCCTGAGCTTCAATAACGGCTCTGATTCTGGTCTTGAACTCAAACACCTCTGTTGGGGATAACGTGTCACACTTGGCAATCACCGGGATGAGGTTCACTCTGGTGCTGAGCTTCTTCATGGCCTCGATGTCCAATGGCTTCAAAGAGTGGCCCGTTGGTCTGATAAAGTACAAACAGGCATGGACTCTCAGATCGTGCTTGTTGATACGGTATGGCTGTTGTTCTTGACGCATGTACGAGTCGTGTTGGTCATCGATGAAGTCCACAATAGGTTGCCATGCGTTCTTGTTGTTGATCACGTCGCCGAATCCCGGGGTGTCGATCACGTTGAGTCTGATCTTGAAGTTCTTCTCTTCCAATTCCGCACGCAGGATTTCGATCTCAGTGGTGGACTTGATACCACGCTTATGACGCGTTCTGTTGTCCAAATGAGGTTTGAGCTGAGTCTGGAAAAGCGTGTTGATGAAAGTGGTCTTACCGAGTCCTGTCTCACCAGCGACCATGAGTGTGAAGTGTGCTCCCTGCTTGGAGACGAGTTTGTACCTGTGATGCGTTGGTTAGTTGAATTGGTCCCACGTTAGAAGATTTGAAGAAGGGCGACACGTACTTCTGGTTTGGTAGGGAGGAGATTCCAATTGGTTCGGGCATTCTGGTGTTGTGTGTTTGTGTGTGTGGATTTGTGTTTGTGGATGATGGAAAACTATAGTGTGGAATTTCTTCTTTCTCTTCTATGGTTCGAAAAGTCTTCACTGCTTTGTCTTCAGCCTCTTTATGTCCCTCCACTTGATCCTTTCGAGGCCGAAGATTTGGTTTTTTGTTGTCCTTTCTCAGATCATCGTCCTCTCTCTGTCTGGTTTTCGCGGAATTTCGTGTTCGAAGTGTGAATTTTCAGATAAGGGCTGCGTAACACCCAGACGCGACAAATTAAGGTGGACAGGACGCGTTTTGAGGCGGGTGGAGGGTCTAGACTCTGGACTTACAGAGACATGTAGTGAATATTGGGACTATATGATATATGATATACACTATGGACCATGGATCCAGGATATAATAATACACCGTGCTATTAATCAACCTTCATAACCCAAAATACCTCTCCAACTCCCTAATCCTTCCCTTGAACTCATCCACTATAGAGCCAATCTATTCCAATTTCATGAAATCCATTTCCAGATCGTCACATTTCCTCATCAGTAATTTCAGTTTTCTTATGGAGTCATCCACATCTATTACCTGCCCTTCAATGTCTCGGTGCTGTTTCGTTACACTGAGTTCAGTGGTCTCTGCTAGTGACTCCATTTGAGAACCAATCTTGTAGAGCAAGTAGTCAAAGGACAACGCCAGTCTCTTGATACCCAGTGGGTCATCTTCTTCTTCATTGTAGGGACTTGATTGTTGTGCTTCGGTATCATCATCGTCATCTTCTTCTTCTTCAACTTCATCGTCATAATCTTCATCATCCTCTTCCTCGCTGTCGTTATCGAAATCGATCTGGTCACTCTCCATGGATAGCGTACTGTATGCGTCTCTCAATGACCCGAGGGTCATCGACGATTGTATTGATTCTGTTGAGTAGTTTCTTGGCCGTGTGGATTCCATTGATGCTTGTAGTGCGTATGTGGAGACTGAGGGATACGTCCTTATGTTTATGACAAGGCCGATTGAAGTTCACTGCATGTCTACTCCTCACGCAAAGTGTCTATAAAATGGTACACTAGGTATTTAGATAATACAAGAGATTACCCTACCTCCCACACCCGCACACCACTCGGTTCTCTGTTATACAGCCAACCGACCTCTGGGAGATTTCGGGTTTCGGGCCAGCCCTGGTAAATTTGAACAGCTGTGTATCATCTGTGGGACTTGTCTTTTTGGGACGTTTGTCTTTATAAACTCTTTCCCATCTACCCATCTAACAGAACTATGTCATACGCTGACAAGTACAATCCGACAGGTGCCTCGTCGCTTGTCAGAAAGATCTGTAAGTGTCTCCTCTCCACATAGATGTGTCCAATCTGTCATCTTCATCCAACAACATTGGGAATTGATAACTAACTTCGAACCACAGACAGAGCCTGCAGAGGCTCCCTAGCCGAGCCAGATCTTGCCCTCAATCTCGCAGTCGCAGACTACATCAATGAGAAGCAAGGTGGTGCTCCAAGAGAGGCCGCAGTGACCATTGTGCAGCTTATCAACTCCAAGGACTCACACACCGCCATCTTCGCTTTGGCTCTGCTCGATGTCCTAGTGAAGAACTGTGGATACCCATTCCACCTCCAGATCTCCAGAAAGGAGTTCCTCAACGAGCTTGTCAAGAGATTCCCAGAGCGTCCTCCAATGAGAATCTCCCGTGTCCAGAGACTCATTCTCGGTGCCATCGAGGAGTGGAACCAGACCATCTGTAAGACCTCTCGCCACAAGGAAGACCTCGGGTTCATCCGTGACATGCACAGACTCCTCTCTTACAAGGGTTACACTTTCCCAGAAGTCAAACCGGAAGACGCCTCTGTGTTGACCCCATCAGACAACCTCAAGTCCATCGAGGAGATCCAGAGGGAGGAGCAACTCGCCCACGCAGCCAAACTGCAAGAACTCGTGCGTCGTGGCCGTCCTTCCGACTTGAAAGAGGCCAACAAGCTCATGAAGATCATGGCCGGTTTCAAAGACGACACCCTTGTTGAGTCCAGAGCTAAAGTCGCCGAGGACTTGGACAAGTTGAAACGTAAAGCAGATCTCCTTGCCCAGATGCTTGCCACCGCTGAGGCTAAAGGATCTCTGGACACAAACGACGAGACCATCGTCGAGCTGTACAGTGCCGTGAAGGTCTCCCAGCCTAAGATCTCCAAGATCATCGCCGAGGAATCCGACGACGAGAACGCAGTACAGGACCTCTTGAGACTCAACGACACACTCAACGGACTCATACAGAAGTACCAGTTGCTCAAGTCCGGCGATGTTGCCCAGGCTGCCAATGTCCAGGTCTCTTCTGCCGGCTCCAGTGCTCTCGAGTCTCTCTCTTTGATCGACTTCGGTGATGCCCCAGCTGCCCCGGCTTCCTCTACCAACAACAACAGTAATAACAACAGCACCGTGGATGACCTTCTCGGAGACTTGGGCTCTTTGTCATTCAGCAACAACAACAACAACAACACCAATGTCTCTGCTTCTGCTTCTGCTTCTGCTTCATACGGCCTGGGTGGTGACATCATGCTTGGTGGTTCTCTCGGTGGCTCACCGGCTCCACAGTCCCCTCCAACACAGTCTTCCGGTCCAAACTACGATGTTTTCAGTTCGCTCATGAACACTTCTCAGCCAACACCTGCTGCTCCAGTTGCCGCTCCAGCTCCAGCTGCTTCCTCTTCTGCTGCCTTCGACCTTCTCGGTGACTTCTCTACACCATCTGCCCCAGCTGCCACCACCAGCCGTGTCACAGTCAACGAGTCCAACCACATCAAGTTCGACATCACTTACACCCGTGAATCAGATAACACCATCCAGGCCAAGGCTCTTTTCTCCAACCAATCTGGTACCTCAATCACCCAGTTTGCCTTCCTCGTTGCTGTTCCAAAGAACTTGCAGTTGAGATTGGAACCACAATCAGGTTCTTTCATCCCAGCCTTTGGTAAAGATTCTGTCACCCAAGTTTTCAGAATCGACGGTGCCACCAAGGGAACCCCATTGAAGATCAAATGGAAGTTGAACTACTCCGTCAATGGCTCCCCAGTGGAGGAGACTTCTCTCTACACGTTCCCAGCATCCATCTGATCCTCCTAGTTCTCTCATCTTCTCTTTTCCTTTCCTTTCCTTATCACCCATTATATATCATCTGTATACAATACCTCTACACTCATACCCAAGCTGAGTACCTTATTGAAATCATCGTCATTATTATACGTAGCCTTTATTATCTATATCACTTGCCTGCTCCGCCTTGTTGCTATTGCTATTGCTTCTCTCTTAATGCCTTCAACTGAGCCTTTTGTTGTGGCGTCAAGGCCATTGGTGTAACTTGAGATTGCGACATAGAAGGAGACCCCATGCTGCTGCTGCTGCTGAAGAATCTGTTGTGGAGTAGGAACTGCCACAGGAACAGCCTTGGCCTGAACAGCTGGTGAATGAGATGCCCTAGGTGTAGCAGCACCAGAACCCGCACCACCGTTAGCATTGGCTGCTGCAAGTGCGGCTTGACGGTTCTGTAAGCTCGTCAAATACGAAGATGCAATCTTGGTAAGCTCCTCTTTGCTTAAATTAGGATGCTGTGCCTGAATCTGCTTCAACACTTGAGAAATGTGCGACTGGGTTGCAGTTGGTGTTGGACGACGAACAACGTTGTTACCACTGCTAGCGGCTGACACAGTGGATACCCCTGCAGAACTTGGCTTGACACCTTGTGACATTGGGATTGGACTGCCCATACCTTGTGTCCCTGGAACAGGGTTGCTGTTTGATCTCATTGCAAGCTGAGCAGTACCGTTCAATGGTGATGGTGAACCTTGTATCGACGCACCTTGTGGTTGAGGAGTGCCACCTGGTTGCTTCCCGAGTTTCCTTTGCTTCTGCTGCATCAATTGTTGTATCTGCTGCAGTTGTTCAGGAGTGTACTGCTGACCATTTGGACCTCTAAGATTGGCAAGTTGACCCTGTTGACCAGCAACCTGAACGGGAACTTGTACCGGCACAGCAGCACCAGCAGCACCAGGTTTACCACCGGCACCACCACTGGCAGGTACTGAGCTTGGACGTTTGTTTGCTGTTGGTCCACTTGTAGTACCACCAGCGGACGAGGCATTGGTTGGGATAGGACGGGCACCAGAACGAGCGGCAGCAGGTCCACCATTAACTGGGAATCTTCCCTTACCAGCGTTGTGCAGTATTGTGGCCCTGTTGGCTTGTTCTCTTTCCCATTTGAGCTTCGAGAGTTCAGCAGGAGTTGGAGCAACTACCTTCTTGTCGTCAACGGCCTTTCTTGTCTGGTTTTGGTTTGGTCTCTGTATACTCTCCTTCTTTCTCATGCACTTTCTCATTGCCTCAAACATCGAAGCCCAACGAAGTCGCTTGTGTCCACGCTAAATGGAATCAGGACCAACACCCAATGGTGAGATACGTCTCTTTGTAGTCGCCTGTATATGATGAGCATGTTCAAGCCATTTCGTTGCGGCAATGTAATTCTGACCCCTCATGTCCTGGATCTGGAAAGTGTCGTTCAACTGAATGTATCTCTCAAAACACTACCAAGGTGTTCTTCTCTCGATGTTTGATTGGTAGTCTCCTGTAGGTTTCTTGGACAAATGAGCCGACACAATACCCCAATTGAAAGAGAAGAGATTGACGTACTCGATGAGATCACGGTCATCTTCTGGAAGCCAGATAGTCGGGGTTCTCAGATTGAGGTACTTAAGGCTTGGTGGTGGAGGTGGCTTGATGACTGCTTGTCTTCGCTGTGATGAGAATCCAAAGAGACCCTTCTGATGACCAGGAACCAGTGGTGTTGAGTCCTCGATCTGCTTCTCGTAAACGCTATACCAAGTGTCATCGTCCTAGCGCACTAGTGCCTTGGATACAGGCACTAACGGGGTAGAATCAATGGGTTCATGGAAGTGCTGGAAACTTGTGTAGGCTGGAACTGCATCTAAAAGAGTTTTGTCCTGATGTTTAATATCATTCGTGTCAACAAACAACTTGAATGGTGATTTATCTTGACTCTCTTGCTTTTGTTTCAAATACTCGTCCATCGAAGTCTCATTGAGTGCAGCCGGTGTGATCTCTGCACTTGGGTCAGGTCTCTCAAGCAATTTGCTGATGTCAATTGATGGAGGTTCATCATCTGCTATATTTGCAACTGGCTCTTGTTCTTGTTCAGCATTCTCAACAGAGTCTTGCATTTCCACTTCTTGAGGCAAGTGTTTGATCGGTCTTGTCTTCACACAGCAAACTTTACCGTATTTCCAGTAGTCTCTTATGGATTCAGCAATCATCGCACAAGTGGCCATTCTGAGCTTCTTCTCTTCTTTGAAATCCACAGCCATCCAAGTCATTTCTGATAACAGGTTATCCCAATGGGTTACTTGAGAGGATTTGAAAGGATCTGTGAACCTCGTTGGTTGTTTCAAACTCCACTTGGATTGTCTTTTCAACTCCTCAATTCTGTTATGGACAACGTTGATCTTCCCCTCCGTTAATGCAGATTCGTACATCTGTGTTGTGATAACTTTATGAGTGGAAGGCATCAGTTTCACCAATGGCAAAGTCTGTGCAAGGTAGTAAAGTTCCGCTAGAGGTGTGACTTCGGCAATCTTTGGAGGTAGTTGACTCTTCAATACAAGTACCAACGATTCAATGGCATCACTGTTCTCCGGGTCGAATAACTGAGGTCTATCTGAAGGGTCTTTTGTCTTGGCGTTCTTCTTATAGGTGGATGAAGTTGATGGTTTAGGTTGTGATGGTTTACTGGTGGCTTGATGCTGTTGTTGTGTTGTAGCAGGACCGACAGTACTCGAGGCAGAAGAAGGCTCCGGCTTGGTGGGCAGTTGACTTGACGATGGAGGGTTGGGTACTGACACTGTATTTGGTGAAGAAGAAGATGCTGGGGCATCGGAAACAGCAGCTGGTGGCTATGTATCTGCTTGCTGCGATTGCTGCAATTGCTGAGCGGGAACTGGTTGTCTGGGTGTCTCACTGGGTACCACATCTACCTTCACTATAGGCACGTTTGACATCTGAGATTCTGGCTGTTGCACAGGCTGTGGCTATAACTGTGCACTGCTTGTCTTTAAATCTGTGGGCTTCGGTAGAATCTTTGCCTCCGTATGCTCAGTGGTCTTTTCGAAATCGAACTCGAAAGGAGGTAGCGTTGTGATGTCAAAGACCTGGCCACGCTGGATGTCATTGCGCTCCAAGAAGGACAACAATTGATCCTTCACATTCTTCAAAGAGACCTCGTCATTTGTAGTACGTATCTTGGAAAGTGTTGATACTGTGTACAGTTCAGCGAGCTTCCTCTTCCTGCTCTTGACGAGTTCTTCTGCTTCTCCACGGCGCTTCTCAATGGCCTCGAGCCGCACTCTGTCGATGTTATTAGTGGGCATTGTGTTTATAATGATATGTACACCTGTGGAGGATTGTCAATGGAGATGTGTGATGGTTGTTGTGGTGATATTTGGTGATGAACAATTGTTGTTGTTGTTTGTGTTGTTTACGTACACTCCGCGGGGAGCCTCGTGAAGATGGAGGAAGACGGGAACACCAGCAAGGGAGAACAAAAACCGGGCTCTGCTGATCGAACCAGTGGGGCGCTTAGTGTGGAAAGTGGATATATGGATCCTTCCGTGTTAGATTGCCCAATATCACACAAATACGGGATGAAATACAGGCACTTGTTGTTGAGTTATTGGCTGTTTACCGTTGAAAACCTGCAGTTTCGTCAGTTTGAACGGGCAGTTTTTTTTTTTTTTTAAAACACGAAAAAATGTCCACCTCATCAATTCGCGAACTTGTAAGGGAAGATCAAAAAAAAAAAAACATTCCTGGTTCGGGCAGTCCGGTCTCGAGCTGTTTTGGAATCATAAAGAAGAAGATTCCAAGTTGTGTCTCTTGGGACATGAATGAAGTGTCCACTTGAAGTAACAGAAAGACGACAATGACACTGACACTGAAACTGACAGACTTCGAGAGACAGTGCTTTGAGGTACTCGATGACACGTCGCTGCGGGAAGACGACCGAGTGGACAAAGTGGAGGAACTGGTGCAGGCCAGATACCCTTCGATGAGTTCAAAGCAACAGCAGAAAGTGGCCATGGATATCATGTGGAAGCACGAGGACCCTGGCCGGACTACTAAGCGCACTGCACAGATTGTGGAGGTGAAGGAAGTGCAGTCCAAAGTGGACATCCCTGATCTGGAGCGTCGTTTGCAATTGGAGAAGCAGTTCTTAGAGCTTGAGGCTATCAATGCGTCTCGTGCAGAGAAGAAGAAGACACAACATCAGCAGGCCAACCAAAGTAAGCACACAGATGATTCACAGTACAACGATCTTTTGAACAAGACAAATGCTTTGAAAGAGGAGCTTTACGGAGATTAGAAGAGACCATTGGAGATGAGGAAAGACTCGTAGACGTCACCTATCGATCATATCAGCACCTTCTTCAACGGATCAGTGCCCCGCACACGTATCAATCAGGCCCTCAAGAGTACCGGATATAGTGTGATTGATGCTGTACAGCTGATCATCAGTCAGTTGAAAGAGGAACAGTCTCCGCCTACCACCACTACTGGTACTTCTTCTTCTTCTTATTCTACTCCTTCTACCGCTCCAGTGCCCTCACCATACGCATCGTACGCTCCTAAAATTGCATCCAGTCAAACCGGTGAACAATTCTTCGACCCGGGCAAGAAGAACAACGCTATCTGTTCCTATTTGCTCAAATTCGGACAGTGTTTGAGATCCGATTGTCAGTTCAGTCATGACTTGGAGAGACGAGTGTGTCGTTTCTGGCTCAATGGACATTGTGTTGCCGGTGATCAGTGTCCATTCAAGCACAGTTTGGACGACATTTACACGGGAGATACAAGTACGGGTACCGTTAGTACTACTACTACTGCTACTACATCTACTACTACATCTACATCCACCACTGCTACCACCAACCCTGTTGCGAAGAGGTTCGACGCTTCCAGTGCGGTATCATTCACTCCATCATCAGCTGGTACTGTGGGAAGTTCCGCTATTGCCATTGTGAAGCCATTGAGAAAACCGAAAAGAATCCCTTGGGAAGCAGAGGATAATCAGTATCTGAAAGCTTACACATCCCACCGGTTGAACGCTACAAAGAGTGAACAGCAGAGAAAGAAGTTTGCACAGATATCCACTGAAGCATGGAGAAACAACGACGGTGCCAAGTCTAAGCAGATGAGTGAACGTGCGAACAAGTTCAAAGACCGTGTTTATGAGTCTTTGAGATTGGCAGATGATGAATTGTACAACTACTCAGAGGAAGATGTCAATGACGAGATTTGGTTTGAGTTCCACGGGTTGGAGTTCAACGACGCTGTGGATCAGTTGCGGAACTCGTTGCAAGAGGTAAAGAACAAGTCCAAGACACAGAGCAAAGTGGTGTACCTGGTTGTCCCCTCACAATCATACGACTACTCGGAGTACAAGAAGACTACGAAGCCCATCTCGCTGTGGTTGGACCATGAGGGCTACAGATGGCAGTTGTACGGTTGTGGGAACGGGCCTTTCGGTTCTGTGATTGCGATTGATCCATGGTCTAAGTAAATAATCTTCAGAAAGCAGCAGCAATGGCGTCTTCCAACTCTCCAAGGGCCTTGTTGAGCTGGTCGTGACTGATGACAATGAAGGTTTGGATCAACCCGTTCTTGGATTCCAACTGTGTGTAGTGTGTAGCGTTGTCCTCGAAGAATCTGTCCTCGTGGTGGTACCAATCTGTCTCCACGGTCTTGATTCTCTTGTTGGAGTTGTCTTCGGACTCGTCGTTCACCTCGTACTTTCTGGATGGGATCAGGTAGTAGTCGTAAGCTGCGCCTTGTGACTTCTCTGCCTCTTCCAAAGTGATCTTGTACATGGCGGGCACCACTTGGATAGGCATGTTGATGAGACGCTCGGAGATGAGCAAGCAGCACTTCTTGTTGGAGATCTTGTTCAGCTGTGTGGAGAGTTCGGAGTCAGACTTGTGGATGAACTTGACGTAGTCACTGGACTTGGCCTCTTTCATGGAGATGGGGGACAAGAAGGCATATGGGTCGGACTCCTTGCCGTCTGTCTTGATGGTGGTGGTTGGAGCGGCCAATACGAGGTCAGCAAGAGCACTCAGATTGAGCTTCTTAGATTCTTCGCCGATCAACTGACGCAAAAGGTTCTTCACGGCATGGAAGTCCACCTCTTGGTCGACGTCAAAGAAGTCAAAGTCAATGTTGATGATCTCTTCCTCTTCTTCTTGGACGTCCTCGTTCTCGGAGTCTGTGGAGGAGATGTCGATGTCGGACTCCTCTTCCTCTTCGATTCTTCTCTTGGACATTTTTTCGGTGTGTTTGTGGTGTATATGTGAAGTTTTTTTAGGATATTTAAGGCAGAAAAGCATTATGGTTTCTCATCTCTCCAAGCTGTCTCTTGTCTCGTCTGCGGGATGCACTCACATGGCGATTAAAATTTTCGCTTATGTAAGCGCATAGTACTGTACTTTGTCTATAAGGTACTAGTACTTACTACTTTTGTAGATGAGACTCCTCCTAACTCTTCTTCCACTAACTAATCTGATATTATTCACCACTTGCACAATGGGGATCGTTACAGGTTATTCTTCATCAGATGAGGATGAGGTCTCCACTCCAGTTTCTGTGCCGTCCACAGTGCGCAAATTGGAAATCGCCCCAGCAGTGGAGGAAGACAAAGAAGACAACTAGTTAATCAACAACAACAACAACAACAACAACAACATGGAACTCCAGTCACACCAACAGCCAGTATAGAGAACTCTGAAAGTGGCCAATGCAGCTACAGCAACATATGAATCTATTGATGAAACAGCATTTGAAACACAGAGGCAGACATTTGAGCAGCTGCGGTACGCAAAGAGCATCCATAACGATAACACGATAGTTGGTGACACGGACAACGCAGAAAGACACGGGAAGAGAGACTTAGGAGAACTCAGACCTACAAAGCAGCAATCCAGAGAGTCAAAAAGAAGACGGAAAAACAAGGGAGATGCGTCACAAGTGGAAGGTGATAACGCATATCTTGGTCCGTGGGCTAAGTACAGGGACTCGAGTGACGACGAAGATGAAGGTCAAGATCAACAGCAAGGTGATGATCCTGTCACTGCCCCTGAATCGCCACCAAAGGCATTATCAGACTCAGATCAGTCCGAAGACGAAGA